>JAZAYU010000687.1:0-181926 GCA_038501625.1 Corbicula japonica | reverse complement strand
AAATTATGGCCCTTTTTCAACTTAGAATTTTAGGTTAAAGTTTGCGTGCAAGCTAGTTTCTTTCATACCTCTTGTACTATAGCTTTTAAACTTTCAACACTTGTTTACCATCATGACCCTGACTATGTATGCCAAGAACCATAACTATTTCTTTAATTTTTAATCAAATTATGGCCCTTTTTCATCTTAGAATTTCTGGTTAAAGTTTGCATGCAAGCTAGTTACTTTCATACTTCTTGTACTATAGCTTTGAAACTTGTTCACTATCATGACCCTGACTATGTATGCCAAGAACCATAACTCTATCTTTGATTTTTATCAAATTATTGCCCTTTTTAGACTAAGAAATTAAAGTTAAAGTTTGCGTGCAAGCTGGTGAAACCTCATAACTTTCATTCTATTAAAACTACAACTTTAAAACTTTATATACCTTTATTTATCATACATCAGGTTGATGTTCAAAGGCCCATAACTCATCCTTGCTTTTTTATTTAATTTTTGCCCTTTTTCGCTTACAAATTAGAATTAAGACTTAAAAAATTATGGTTAAAGTTTCAATGTTAGTGTTTTTCATATGTAATGCTATAGAAAAGGTTTAACACAGATGTACTTAACATACTTCGGTTGAAAGTGTTGAGTGGTTGTGGGGTGAGTGGGGGCATATACGATACGATACGATACGATACGATACGATACGATACGATACTATACTATACTATACTACCACAATTTCATTTACAATGTTAATCTTCCATAGGCCACTGTGACATATAAGTACTGTAAAAAAAAATTACTGTCGGAAAAATACTGTCACCCGCTACCATAGGTACGGAATGTTCGAAAATTATACTGTACCATTCGCGCATGCGCAATATCTATTTTTACATTTCCGTTGTAAACAGACGTCAATAGTGTCAAGCAACGAATGTTTTTCTACCATAAACGAGGCAGATTTAAAGACTCTGGATCAAGAGAAAGACTAAAAAATTACTAAGCGTGTTGTGAAACGTGGAGTTAATTTGTTTAGCGAATTTCTTCGGTCAAATAACATGGAATTAAGTGAAATTGCGGAAAACCCAACCATTATTAAATACCATTATTGAATAAAGTTGTTCATGGTTTGAATATTTTTTCGGTATAATAAAATAAATGTTACATGTCTGACAGGGTGACAGTAAAATTGTCAACTTTCGAAAATTCTGTCAACCTCGGCTTCGCCTCGGTTGACAGTATTTCCTCAAGTTGACAATTTTACTGTCACCCTGTCAGACATGTAATATTTATACACTACACTACACTACACTACACTACACTTATACTATATACTATTCTATATACTATATACACTATACTATACTAGACTAGACTAGACTAGAAGACTAGACTAGACTAGACTAGACACCACACCACACCACACCACACTTAATCTACTGTACTGTACTGCACCCCCCCCACCACCAGCCCCACCACCACAACATACCACCACCACCACCAACAACAACACCACCACCACCAACATCACCAATAACAACACCACCACCAACAACACCACCAAGAACAAAATCAACAACACCACCACCAACAACAACAACACCAACAACAACACCACCAACAACACCGTCAACAACACCAACAAAAACACCAACAACAACAACACCTCTAACAACAACACCACCAACAACAACACCACCAAAAACAACATCAACAACAACACCACCACCACCAACATCAACAACACCTACAACACAACTAACAATAACACAAATAACAACAACACCAACAACAACACCACCAACAACACCACCAACAACACCACCAACAACAACACTACCAAAACAACATCAACGACAACACCACCACCAACAACAACACCAACAACACAACCAACAATAACACAAATAACAACAACACCAACACCACCAACAACACCGTCAACAACAGCACCACTACCAACAACAACGTCAACAACACCACCAACACCAACACCATCAACAACAACACCACCACCAACAACATCATCACCAACAATAGCATCAACAATACCAACAACCAACAACACCACCAACAACACCAACACTGACAACAACACCAACAACAACACCACCACCAACAACACCACCACCAACAACAAAATCACCACCACCAACAACAAAAACACCATCATTTCCAACACCAACAACAACACCAACAACAACACCAACACCACCAACAGCAACCAGCATACTATACTATACTACACTTTACCACATCACTTTAGGTGGGCAGGGATTCCGGCATTTGGTGATCCAGGTTGATCATTGTATCCCACCTCTGCCCTTATCAAAACAAGATTTTTTACTTTCTTTTAAATTTTTATACTGTTGCTAAAAATTGATTTTTTTAGCTTACCTGAGCCTACGGGCAGGGTGAGTTATTAGGATGGATCATTGTCCGGCGTCCGTACACACTTAGTTGTGAACACTCTAGCGGACACATTTTTGCTCCCATTGTTGGTCCGAGGTCAAGGTCAATGTTACAAAAAATATAATTTTCTTGTTATTAACACTCTATTGGTCACATTTTTGCTCCAATTGTCACAAACTTGGTCAGGATGTCTGTCGCAGTAATTTCTCAGAGGAGTTCGAATATGGGTCATTTGGAGTCAAAAACTAGGTCACTGTTACTAAAAAAAGAAAAACCTTGTACAGGCTGTAAATTTGTTATTTCTCATTGGATTTCAAAATAACTTTGCACAAATGTTCACCATGACAAGCCGGTTTGTCACTTACCATACCCATGCCTGTTGATCCAAGGTCAAGGTCACTGTTACTAAAAATAGAATTTTCTTGTGAACACTCTAGTGGCCACATTTTTGCTCCGATTGTCACCAAACTTGGTCAGGACGAGTGTCCCAGTAATTACTTGGACTAGTTCGAATATCGGTCATCTGAGGTCAAAAACTAGGTCACTGTTGCTAAAAATAGAAAAATCTTGTGCAGGCTGTAAATTGTTTATTTCTCATTGGATTTCAAAATAACTTTGCACAAATGTTCAACATGACAGGCGGTTTATCACATACCATACCCATGCCTGTTGGTCCAAGGTCAAGGTCACTGTTACTAAAACTAGAATTTTCTTGTTAACACTCTAGTGGTCACATTTTTGCTCTGATTGTCACGAAACTTGGTCAGAACGTGTGTCCCAGTAATTACTCAGTTGAGTTCGAATATGGGTCATCTGGGGTCAAAAACTAGGTCACATGACCTAAAAATAGAAAAAATCTTGTTAATGCTATGGAGGCTACTGTTTCAGACCAAATATCCTGGCAATTTGCCAGAAAGGTTGTTCGGTTGATTTTTAGCCGAAGTTCAAATATAGTTAACCTGGGTAAAAAACTAGGTCACACAGCCCAAATATGGAAAAACCTTGTTAAAGGGAGATGCGCAGGGTCGAGCAGGTGTACTCGGTAAAATCGTAAACAGATCGATCTATGTAACACTTACGTGTACTTTTCACTAAACTCTACATTTCAAACCCTCCAGGAGGAAGTTTTCGGTTAATTTTACCATTTTACCAGACCTGAAAACAATCCGCTGAAGAAATCCCTATACAAAATTACATTCTATATTTAGCGATCATGCAGGGTTGCCAGCAGACTTGAAAAGTCAGGGAAATTTGATTTTTTTTCAAGGTCAGGGAATTGTCAGGGAATTTTGAAAATTGGTCAGTGAAAAATAGAAGTCCTGAAAAGTTAGTGAAAAGTCAGGGAAAAGTAAATTTGAAAGAAAAAAATTGTTCTATTTTATTAAAGATTGCATTTACAAATTTTCTGTTATGATTTTTTATATAATTGTGTATTATAATAAAAGTTCTTATATTAAAAAAAATGCCTGAAGACTGAAAGGCTCTGCAGCCCTTGCCTCCAGAAATTATAATAACAAGGTGTTACACACAAAACCCATGTTCTTCCCTCCAAGATCCAGCTCAAAGCAACACTCTGAACTTAGTAATTTCTGCTATACAGGCCTTACTGATTATAGTTTGTGTCTTTGCCCATATATTTTCATCTATGGTTGGATTTTAAAATAATTGGCAGAAGTGACTATCATAATGTGAACATCTCATGTACAAAATCTGTTTTCCAACATTCAGTTCACAGCAATCTAGTTTTTAGCTCACCTGAGCACTTGTGCTCATGGTGAGCTTTTAGGATCGCCCTGTGTCCGTCGTGCGTCGTCAATTTTTGCTTTAAACAACATCTCCTCTTAAACCCCTGGGCCAGAGTTGATGAAACTTGCCACGGATGTTCCTTGCATGAAGCTCTTCCAAAGTTGTTCAAAGAAATCCATTCCATGCAGAACTCTGGTTGCCATGGCAACCGAAAGGAAAAACTTTAAAAATCGTCTTGTCTGAAACCACAAGGCCTAGAGCTTAGATATTTGGCATTTAGCATCCTCTAGTGGAACTCTACAAAGTTTGTTCAAATTATTTTCCTGGTCAAAATTGGCCCCGCCCCAGGGTTCACTTCATTTTACATAGACTTATATAGGAAAAACTTTAAAAATCTTCTTGTCTGAAACCACAAGGCCTAGAGCTTAGATATTTGGCATTTAGCATCCTCTAGTGGAACTCTACAAAGATTGTTCAAATTATTTCCCTAGGGTCAAAATTGGCCCCGCCCCAGGGGTCACTTCATTTTGCATAGACTTATATAGGACAAACTTTAAAAATCTTGTCTGAAACCACAAGGCCTAGAGCTTAGATATTTGGCATTTAGAACCCTCTGGTGGAACTCTACAAAGATTGTTCAAATTATTTCCCTGGGGTCAAAATTGGCCCTGCCCCAGGGGTCACTTCATTTTACATAGACTTATATAGGAAAAACTTTAAAAATCTTCTTGTCCGAAACCACAAGGCCTAGAGCTTAGATATTTGGCATTTAGCATCCTCTAGTGGAACTCTACAAAGATTGTTCAAATTATTTCCCTGGGGTCAAAATTGGCCCCGCCCCAGGGGTCACTTCATTTTGCATAGACTTATATAGGACAAACTTTAAAAATCATCTTGTCTGAAACCACAGGCAGGGTTGCCAGCGGACTTGAAAAGTCAGGGAAATTCGATTTTTTTTTCAAGGTCAGGGAATTGTCAGGGAATTTTGAAAATTGGTCAGTGAAAAATAAAAATCCTGAAAAGTCAGTGAAAAGTCAGGGAAAAATAAATTTGAAAGAAAAAAATTGTTCTATTTTATTAAAGATTGCATTTACAAATTTTCTGTTATGAATTGTTTTTATAATTGTGTATTATAATAAAAGCTCTTATATTATAAATAAAGAAGACTGAAAGGCTCTGCAACCCTTGCCTCCATAAATTATATTAACAAGGTGTTACACACAAAACCCATGTTCTTCCCTCCAAGATCCAGCTCAAAGCAACACTCTGAACTTAGTAATTTCTGCTATACAGGCCTTACTGATGATAGTTTGTGTCTTTGCCCATATATTTTCATCTATGGTTGGATTTTAAAATAATTGGCAGAAGTGACTATCATAATGTGAACATCTCATGTACAAAATCTGTTTTCCAACATTCAGTTCACAGCAATCTAGTTTTTAGCTCACCTGAGCACTTGTGCTCATGGTGAGCTTTTAGGATCGCCCTGTGTCCGTCGTGCGTCGTCAATTTTTGCTTTAAACAACATCTCCTCTTAAACCCCTGGGCCAGAGTTGATGAAACTTGCCACGGATGTTCCTTGCATGAAGCTCTTCCAAAGTTGTTCAAAGAAATCCATTCCATGCAGAACTCTGGTTGCCATGGCAACCGAAAGGAAAAACTTTAAAAATCGTCTTGTCTGAAACCACAAGGCCTAGAGCTTAGATATTTGGCATTTAGCATCCTCTAGTGGAACTCTACAAAGTTTGTTCAAATTATTTTCCTGGTCAAAATTGGCCCCGCCCCAGGCTTCACTTCATTTTACATAGACTTATATAGGAAAAACTTTAAAAATCTTCTTGTCTGAAACCACAAGGCCTAGAGCTTAGATATTTGGCATTTAGCATCCTCTAGTGGAACTCTACAAAGATTGTTCAAATTATTTCCCTGGGGTCAAAATTGGCCCCGCCCCAGGGGTCACCTCATTTTGCATAGACTTATATAGGACAAACTTTAAAAATCTTGTCTGAAACCACAAGGCCTAGAGCTTAGATATTTGGCATTTAGAACCCTCTGGTGGAACTCTACAAAGATTTTTCAAATTATTTCCCTGGGGTCAAAATTGGCCCTGCCCCAGGGGTCACTTCATTTTACATAGACTTATATAGGAAAAACTTTAAAAATCTTCTTGTCCGAAACCACAAGGCCTAGAGCTTAGATATTTGGCATTTAGCATCCTCTAGTGGAACTCTACAAAGATTGTTCAAATTATTTCCCTGGGGTCAAAATTGGCCCCGCCCCAGGGGTCACTTCATTTTGCATAGACTTATATAGGACAAACTTTAAAAATCATCTTGTCTGAAACCACAGGCAGGGTTGCCAGCGGACTTGAAAAGTCAGGGAAATTCGATTTTTTTTTCAAGGTCAGGGAATTGTCAGGGAATTTTGAAAATTGGTCAGTGAAAAATAAAAATCCTGAAAAGTCAGTGAAAAGTCAGGGAAAAATAAATTTGAAAGAAAAAAATTGTTCTATTTTATTAAAGATTGCATTTACAAATTTTCTGTTATGAATTGTTTTTATAATTGTGTATTATAATAAAAGCTCTTATATTATAAATAAAGAAGACTGAAAGGCTCTGCAACCCTTGCCTCCATAAATTATATTAACAAGGTGTTACACACAAAACCCATGTTCTTCCCTCCAAGATCCAGCTCAAAGCAACACTCTGAACTTAGTAATTTCTGCTATACAGGCCTTACTGATGATAGTTTGTGTCTTTGCCCATATATTTTCATCTATGGTTGGATTTTAAAATAATTGGCAGAAGTGACTATCATAATGTGAACATCTCATGAACAAAATCTGTTTTCCAACATTCAGTTCACAGCAATCTAGTTTTTAGCTCACCTGAGCACTTGTGCTCATGGTGAGCTTTTAGGATCGCCCTGTGTCCGTCGTGCGTCGTCAATTTTTGCTTTAAACAACATCTCCTCTTAAACCCCTGGGCCAGAGTTGATGAAACTTGCCACGGATGTTCCTTGCATGAAGCTCTTCCAAAGTTGTTCAAAGAAATCCATTCCATGCAGAACTCTGGTTGCCATGGCAACCGAAAGGAAAAACTTTAAAAATCGTCTTGTCTGAAACCACAAGGCCTAGAGCTTAGATATTTGGCATTTAGCATCCTCTAGTGGAACTCTACAAAGTTTGTTCAAATTATTTTCCTGGTCAAAATTGGCCCCGCCCCAGGGTTCACTTCATTTTACATAGACTTATATAGGAAAAACTTTAAAAATCTTCTTGTCTGAAACCACAAGGCCTAGAGCTTAGATATTTGGCATTTAGCATCCTCTAGTGGAACTCTACAAAGATTGTTCAAATTATTTCCCTGGGGTCAAAATTGGCCCCGCCCCAGGGGTCACTTCATTTTGCATAGACTTATATAGGACAAACTTTAAAAATCTTGTCTGAAACCACAAGGCCTAGAGCTTAGATATTTGGCATTTAGAACCCTCTGGTGGAACTCTACAAAGATTGTTCAAATTATTTCCCTGGGGTCAAAATTGGCCCTGCCCCAGGGGTCACTTCATTTTACATAGACTTATATAGGAAAAACTTTAAAAATCTTCTTGTCCGAAACCACAAGGCCTAGAGCTTAGATATTTGGCATTTAGCATCCTCTAGTGGAACTCTACAAAGATTGTTCAAATTATTTCCCTGGGGTCAAAATTGGCCCCGCCCCAGGGGTCACTTCATTTTGCATAGACTTATATAGGACAAACTTTAAAAATCATCTTGTCTGAAACCACAGGCAGGGTTGCCAGCGGACTTGAAAAGTCAGGGAAATTCGATTTTTTTTTCAAGGTCAGGGAATTGTCAGGGAATTTTGAAAATTGGTCAGTGAAAAATAAAAATCCTGAAAAGTCAGTGAAAAGTCAGGGAAAAATAAATTTGAAAGAAAAAAATTGTTCTATTTTATTAAAGATTGCATTTACAAATTTTCTGTTATGAATTGTTTTTATAATTGTGTATTATAATAAAAGCTCTTATATTATAAATAAAGAAGACTGAAAGGCTCTGCAACCCTTGCCTCCATAAATTATATTAACAAGGTGTTACACACAAAACCCATGTTCTTCCCTCCAAGATCCAGCTCAAAGCAACACTCTGAACTTAGTAATTTCTGCTATACAGGCCTTACTGATGATAGTTTGTGTCTTTGCCCATATATTTTCATCTATGGTTGGATTTTAAAATAATTGGCAGAAGTGACTATCATAATGTGAACATCTCATGTACAAAATCTGTTTTCCAACATTCAGTTCACAGCAATCTAGTTTTTAGCTCACCTGAGCACTTGTGCTCATGGTGAGCTTTTAGGATCGCCCTGTGTCCGTCGTGCGTCGTCAATTTTTGCTTTAAACAACATCTCCTCTTAAACCCCTGGGCCAGAGTTGATGAAACTTGCCACGGATGTTCCTTGCATGAAGCTCTTCCAAAGTTGTTCAAAGAAATCCATTCCATGCAGAACTCTGGTTGCCATGGCAACCGAAAGGAAAAACTTTAAAAATCGTCTTGTCTGAAACCACAAGGCCTAGAGCTTAGATATTTGGCATTTAGCATCCTCTAGTGGAACTCTACAAAGTTTGTTCAAATTATTTTCCTGGTCAAAATTGGCCCCGCCCCAGGGTTCACTTCATTTTACATAGACTTATATAGGAAAAACTTTAAAAATCTTCTTGTCTGAAACCACAAGGCCTAGAGCTTAGATATTTGGCATTTAGCATCCTCTAGTGGAACTCTACAAAGATTGTTCAAATTATTTCCCTGGGGTCAAAATTGGCCCCGCCCCAGGGGTCACTTCATTTTGCATAGACTTATATAGGACAAACTTTAAAAATCTTGTCTGAAACCACAAGGCCTAGAGCTTAGATATTTGGCATTTAGAACCCTCTGGTGGAACTCTACAAAGATTGTTCAAATTATTTCCCTGGGGTCAAAATTGGCCCTGCCCCAGGGGTCACTTCATTTTACATAGACTTATATAGGAAAAACTTTAAAAATCTTCTTGTCCGAAACCACAAGGCCTAGAGCTTAGATATTTGGCATTTAGCATCCTCTAGTGGAACTCTACAAAGATTGTTCAAATTATTTCCCTGGGGTCAAAATTGGCCCCGCCCCAGGGGTCACTTCATTTTGCATAGACTTATATAGGACAAACTTTAAAAATCATCTTGTCTGAAACCACAGGCAGGGTTGCCAGCGGACTTGAAAAGTCAGGGAAATTCGATTTTTTTTTCAAGGTCAGGGAATTGTCAGGGAATTTTGAAAATTGGTCAGTGAAAAATAAAAATCCTGAAAAGTCAGTGAAAAGTCAGGGAAAAATAAATTTGAAAGAAAAAAATTGTTCTATTTTATTAAAGATTGCATTTACAAATTTTCTGTTATGAATTGTTTTTATAATTGTGTATTATAATAAAAGCTCTTATATTATAAATAAAGAAGACTGAAAGGCTCTGCAACCCTTGCCTCCATAAATTATATTAACAAGGTGTTACACACAAAACCCATGTTCTTCCCTCCAAGATCCAGCTCAAAGCAACACTCTGAACTTAGTAATTTCTGCTATACAGGCCTTACTGATGATAGTTTGTGTCTTCGCCCATATATTTTCATCTTTGGTTGGATTTTAAAATAATTGGCAGAAGTGACTATCATAATGTGAACATCTCATGTACAAAATCTGTTTTCCAACATTCAGTTCACAGCAATCTAGTTTTTAGCTCACCTGAGCACTTGTGCTCATGGTGAGCTTTTAGGATCGCCCTGTGTCCGTCGTGCGTCGTCAATTTTTGCTTTAAACAACATCTCCTCTTAAACCCCTGGGCCAGAGTTGATGAAACTTGCCACGGATGTTCCTTGCATGAAGCTCTTCCAAAGTTGTTCAAAGAAATCCATTCCATGCAGAACTCTGGTTGCCATGGCAACCGAAAGGAAAAACTTTAAAAATCGTCTTGTCTGAAACCACAAGGCCTAGAGCTTAGATATTTGGCATTTAGCATCCTCTAGTGGAACTCTACAAAGTTTGTTCAAATTATTTTCCTGGTCAAAATTGGCCCCGCCCCAGGGTTCACTTCATTTTACATAGACTTATATAGGAAAAACTTTAAAAATCTTCTTGTCTGAAACCACAAGGCCTAGAGCTTAGATATTTGGCATTTAGCATCCTCTAGTGGAACTCTACAAAGATTGTTCAAATTATTTCCCTGGGGTCAAAATTGGCCCCGCCCCAGGGGTCACTTCATTTTGCATAGACTTATATAGGACAAACTTTAAAAATCTTGTCTGAAACCACAAGGCCTAGAGCTTAGATATTTGGCATTTAGAACCCTCTGGTGGAACTCTACAAAGATTGTTCAAATTATTTCCCTGGGGTCAAAATTGGCCCTGCCCCAGGGGTCACTTCATTTTACATAGACTTATATAGGAAAAACTTTAAAAATCTTCTTGTCCGAAACCACAAGGCCTAGAGCTTAGATATTTGGCATTTAGCATCCTCTAGTGGAACTCTACAAAGATTGTTCAAATTATTTCCCTGGGGTCAAAATTGGCCCCGCCCCAGGGGTCACTTCATTTTGCATAGACTTATATAGGACAAACTTTAAAAATCATCTTGTCTGAAACCACAGGCAGGGTTGCCAGCGGACTTGAAAAGTCAGGGAAATTCGATTTTTTTTTCAAGGTCAGGGAATTGTCAGGGAATTTTGAAAATTGGTCAGTGAAAAATAAAAATCCTGAAAAGTCAGTGAAAAGTCAGGGAAAAATAAATTTGAAAGAAAAAAATTGTTCTATTTTATTAAAGATTGCATTTACAAATTTTCTGTTATGAATTGTTTTTATAATTGTGTATGATAATAAAAGCTCTTATATTATAAATAAAGAAGACTGAAAGGCTCTGCAACCCTTGCCTCCATAAATTATATTAACAAGGTGTTACACACAAAACCCATGTTCTTCCATCCAAGATCCAGCTCAAAGCAACACTCTGAACTTAGTAATTTCTGCTATATAGGCCTTACTGATGATAGTTTGTGTCTTTGCCCATATATTTTCATCTATGGTTTGATTTTAAAATAATTGGCAGAAGTGACTGTCATAATGTAAACATGTCATGTACAAAATCCGTGTTCCAACATTCATTTCACAGCAACCTAGGTTTTTGTATAAAGGCAGAATTTTTAAAAAATATTGCGGCACCAACTACTGCTACCTTATTCAAGATACTGAGTTGAAACTTTAAACAAGTGAGGTACTTGGTATCATGTATAGATGTGCCTGACACATTTTTATGTGGCTCAGTCCATCATTTTTATGACAGGTTCATGATTTTTTAATCTTGTGACACAAACTTCAAAAATTTCTCTAGATTAATTTGAAAATTTAAGCATACATTCTGCATCAACTAACCTATATTCTATTAGGCCCAAGGCCCAGTGTATATGTGGCTGACATATTTTTCATTTGGATTTGACTATTAATTATTAATATCAATGGATTGGAACAGGGATCTTCAAAACCTACATGCATTTTTTCTAAGTTTATCCAAGCACTGAACTGGCTAAATTGTGTGTTTTGCTTCACTTGTATGGTGTAAACAGCATTTATGTATAAAAATATTTTACATCATGAAGGAAACATGTATGGGGATTCAGTCTGAGGGGTTGTTTTACTTGTGAAAAATGGTATGTTGTTTTCTGGCCCATTTTAAAGATTATGTATATTTCTTTTACTCTGCATTTGATGATTACCGTCATCGTCTAAATATAAGCCGCACTCATATATAAGCCGCACCCCCCAAAACCCCGATGGAAATGGGTGAAAATTGCCTAACTTTGTATTAGCCGCGGTCACTTTTTCAGACTGGTCGCCATTTTGAATCGTCGGTTGAATGTGCATCAGCGTAAGCAACAATAGCCTCAGTGAAAAACATACGCGTTTGACCCATGATAATTATTATGTTTGACAATTTGAAGGTATAGATATTTTAAATGTAGAGTATTATTCGAGAAATTACGCGGGAATGACTTCTGACCAAAATGTGCGAATTTTAAATAAAATTCGAGTCGACCGTGTCATCTCAATATCTTGTCAAACATTCCATAAGAATCTCAAACATGGCATCATGCTTTCAGTTTTCACACCTTAGTCAAGTGACATACCCGCTATGGCAGGTGAGACCAAGCTGCCAATGGGGGCCTACCGATATACAGAGTTATCTCAATATTCTGTCATAAGTTACCTCCCTTTGTAACGCGCACCTGTTACTGGGTAGTTCCGGTCGGAGATTGACAATTAAAACAGACATGCAGTAGTCATCCGTGGTCTGTGGTTAGCGTGTCTGCCTCTGAGTCCAGGGATCGCTGGTTCGATCCCCCGCTTCTCCAACTAAAATAACTAATATAGTCGTTCGGATGGGACTTAAAACCGAGGTCCAGTGTAGTGGTGCTATACACCGGGCACTTAAAAGAACCAGGGACGATTCTGGAATTGGAGAGTCCTCTGTATCTTGCACTATCCTCCAAAAACCTAAAATGACTAACACTCTTCTGGAGGCGTCGCTCATATGGGCAACCGGTAGCGACGATAAATAAATGAAAATACAAACAAATACATCCGTGGTCATTTCAAATACGTCTTAATAGGGTCTGGTTGGTCAGAGATCAGCATTGTGCATAAAATCGTTTGATTATTACATACTGAATGGAAAAATATAATAGTTTTTATAGAGCAGCGCTTAATATTTCTCTCCTAACCGTTTAATACGTTGGATAGGTTTGTGTTTAACACCGTTATGTTCGACCCCTTCTATAACTAATAAAGAGTAAATAAAACCACATTTTTATGCTCAAAAATGGCAGATTTTAGAAAAAAGTTAGAAAATATTAGAAAATATAGTAAAATTTATAACATGATGTAAGATAAAAGTTTGACGCCCGTAAATAAAACGCCTGTTTCCTTTTATGTTCCCTTTTATGCATGTTCTTTCATGTCCATGAAACATTTTTTGAAGGAATTTAATAGTTTTTTAAATAACTGAGCCCTATTCTACCAATTGAATGCATCCCATTTGGTTTACAGATTTTTGCCATGTTCGTATTGACGTACATGTATTTTTCAATATACTGCTCTTTTAAAAAAAATCATTTAAAACATATTTAAACAGGTTTCATAATGTTTTCGCGTTTTCTAATCTTCATTGTTTTATTTTAATTTTAGTTTATTTAGTTTAAAATACATTTTAACTCATTAAATAAATATATTTTTGTGTAAAACTTTTCCGAAGACTATTTCATTTAGTTCAGTTCGTAGCATTTAAAGTTGCCAAAATGAACTAAACAATTCTCGAGTCTCAAACAACAATTTGACAATTAATTAGAATATTTAATCCCTAGTCAGTTTCTTAAAACAACACTTTTTCCCCCAACAAGCAACTTTTTCAACCTCTTACAAATCTACAACTTAACTTCAAAAGACCTTTATCACACCTCCAGCTGGTAAGACCCTGTCTTGCTAATTAGATTACGTAACATGGTCATAAAACACCAGGCCCTTTTCTTAAAAAGCATTGTTTACATGACTTGGTGGTGATTGGCTGAAAACATAAAAAGCTATAATTTCCATGCCAGAGAATAAATAAAATTAAAATTAAAAAGGATAAACTTACGTAAATAGGTAAAGATGCATTTAGTTATAAACTTAAAATCAATTTTAAATTAGAAAGATGATGGTTATTCCTGATCTGCCTGTTTCACTTTTTTGCTAAGTCGACAATGAATTTTAACTTCAAACTGCACTTTGAGAATTTTTATCTATACTTCTAACGCTACGCTTGTTACCGCTTCTAATCCGGAACTACCCAATCAGCAAGGGAAGCCACTCTCAATGGGAGGTATCTGTGTATATCGGTAGGCCCCCATTAAGGGTGACACTGAATTTACCAAGGGAATCTTAAACATGTCATCTGGCTTTCAGAGTTTTTCACACATTACGGTCACTGTGATTTTACCGATACACGTTTTTCTTGAAGTACTCAATCTGATATAACGTGTAATGAAATAAAACGCGATCGACTTGTGGACCCCACTTTTTCATTAAACGTAAAACACTGGTAAAAGCCCGAGTTTGCATGTTTTAAATAAGTTAAAATAATTACCTTGATGGTGATGTCGGTTCTTACGAAATCTGCACAGCCATTTATCTTTAATAATTATTATTATTACATTTATAAACCGCATAATTTGAAAACAGCCGTTAATTTATAAAAACCGCATGTATCCCTTACAAAAAAACAAGACCATGCTGTGTATTTGGTATGGAGGCAAAAAAATCGATACCGCCGAACATCAAACGCGACTTCAAAAACGTCGTCGGCTCGAAACAACTATCCAGTATCCGTGTTTATTTCGGCTTTGCTATAAAAACGTTTGATCTAAAACGTTTGACTTCAAAAGACGATGTCGGCTCGAAACAACCATCCGTGTTTATTTCGGCTTTGCTATAAAAACGTTTGATCTACCTGGTAGTGTGCGCGTGTCATTTTTAGCTTGTGTGATGCAATAATTACTGAAATGTGATAAAAGCGATAAATTAAAGATTAGGATATATTTTAAATGATGGAATATGTTAGCGTTCGGTAAATAATAATTGTTTACTTTGTCGTTCGTAAATGTTGTTGATTATTTACGTACCGGTAATTGTATTTGCAGCAGAGTTTGTGACAGCATTTCTAAGCAGTTGTTAGCCTGTGGCAATCATAATTATTTTCGTTCGCACATGATTACCTCGTTGCATAGAAACGTACCCAGATTGGAGATCATGACAAGTTGCAAACTGACGATTATTCTTATTGTATTTACCGGTACTCAAAATAAAATGAAGAGTAAAATATTTCAATAATAGTTAATTATATAGTACATTCTTTTAACTATCAAATAATATTTTCGAAAAAAAAAACGTGTAGACGTGACAAATATCTCGTTCAGCGTCCGTATACCGGTGCGCTTGACACATTCGCCGCGGTAAAAAAATCGGTGTTTTGAAGGCCTGGAAAAATGTATTGGGAACCTAATCCTATGTATAAGCCGCACCCCCAACGTTTTTTCGCAAAATCCTGGGAAAAAAAGTGCGGCTTATATTCAAACGATGACGGGTATTCCAGTCATTAATGAATAATGGATACTTTAGCTTCAGTTGTGATAATTTCTTGCTTTATACTATGTTGTTTATTCATTTAGCTTCTGTATGAAGAATAAGAATACATTATTTACCAATTATCTTAGAAGTATTGGTTAAATCTTGTAAGAAAACATAGTTTGTTATTTCACTAAACATAAATCTATTGAACTTTATACTAGATGTATAAATGATGCTTTAATTGTTAAATAATGTAATAATATATCGTTAAAATAATAAAAATGTACTTATGGGTGGATTGGGCAAAAGTAGGGGTGTTAGCGGCCGTTAACTTTCGGTATTATTGGTCAGTGAAAAACCTGATTTGGTCAGTGAAAAGTCAGGGAAAAGTCAGGGAATTTTTTTTGTCCTTGGTGCTGGCAACCCTGATGTCAAGGCCTAGAGCTTAGATATTTGGCATTTAGCACCCTCTAGTGGAACTCTACAAAGATTTTTCAAATTATTTCCCTGGGGTCAAAATTGGCCCCGCCCCAGGGGTCACTTCATTTTATATGGACTTATATAGGAAAAACTTTAAAAATCTTCTTGTCTGAAACCACAAGGCCTAGAGCTTAGATATTTGGCATTTAGCATCCTCTATTGGAACTCTACAAAGATTGTTCAAATTATTTTCCTGGGGTCAAAATTGGTCCACCCCAGGGGTCACTTCATTTTACAATGACTTGTATAGGAAAAACTTTAAAAATCTTCTTGTCTGAAACCACAAGGCCTAGAGCTTAGATATTTGGCATTTAGCATCCTCTAGTGGAACTCTACAGATTGTTCAAATTATTTCCCTGGGGTCAAAATTGGCCCCGCCCCAGGGGTCACTTCATTTTGCATAGATTTATATAGGAAATCTTTAAAAAGCTTCTTATCACAAACCACAATGTGTACAGCTTAGATATTTTGAAAGTAGCATTGTCTAATGGATGTCTACCAAGTTTGTTCAAATTATGTCCCCTGGGCAAAATTCTGCCACGCCCTAGGGTTCTCTTGGTTTACATATAGTTATATAGGAAAAACATGAAAAATCATTTTTCTCCAAAACTAATTGGACTAGATCTTAGATATTTGGTGCTGAGTATTGTGTAGAGACCCTTTATCAACTTTGTTTAAAAGTTGGCCGTGGGGTCAAAATTGTCCCCGCCCCAGGGGCCCTTAATATGTGAAAAAGGCAAACTTTAAAAATCTTTCTACTTGAAACCTCAATGCCTAAAGCTTAGATATTTGGTATGTAGCATTGTCTAGTGGATGTCTACCAGGTCTGTTCAAATTATGTCCCCTGCGCCAAAATTGGCCACGCCCCAGGGTTCTTTTAGTTTACATTGATTTATATAGGAAAACATGAAAAATCATTTTTCTCCGAAACTAATAGGACTAGACCTTAGATATTTGGAGTTGAGTATTGTGAAGAGACCCTTTACTGACATTGTTTAAATGTTGGCACTGGGGTCAAAATTGGCCCCGTCCTGGTTGCCCTTAATATGTAAAAAAGGAAAACTTTAAAAATCTTCCTACTGGAAACCTCAATGGCTTAAGCTTAGATATTTGGTATGTAGCATTGTCTAGTGGATATCTACCAAGTTTGTTCAAATTATGTCCCCTGGGCCAAAATTGGCCACGCCCCAGGGTTCTCTTAGTTTACATTGATTTATATAGGAAAACATAAATAATAATTTTTCTCTGCAACTAATGCAACTAGACCTTAGATATTTGGTGTAGAGTATTGTGAAGAGACCCTTTACCAGCATTATTTAAATGTAGGCCCTGGGGTAAAGCTGAGAGTACTTTTGTACTCAGGTGAGCAATATAGGGCCATCATGGCCCTCTTGTTTGTATAACGGCAGGATTTTTTAAAAAAAATATTGCAGCACAAACTACCGCAACAGTTTTCAAGATACTGACTTGAAACTTTAAACAAGTGAGGTACTTGGTATCATGTGTAGATGTGCCTGACATATTTTTTATGTGGCTCAGTCCATCATTTTTATGACGGGCGCATGATTTTTTTTAAACTTGTGACAAAAACTTCAAAAATTTTCTCCAGATTAATTTGAAAATTTACTCATACATTCTGCATCAACTGACCGATTTTCCATTAGGCCCAGTGTATATGTGGTTGACATATTTTTCATTTGGATCAGACTACTAAATATTAATATTTATTGGATTGGAACAGGGATCTTCAAAACCTACATGCATTTTTTCTAAGTTTATCCAAGCACTGAACAGGCTGAATTGTGTGTTTTTGTTTCACTTGTATGGTGTAAACAGCATTATATTCGAGTTATGTATAAAATTTTTTTTTACAGGATGAAGGAAACATGTATGGGCATTCTGTCTGAGGGGTTGTTTTACTTGTGTAAAATGGTATGTTGTTTGCTTGCCCATTTTACAGATTATGTATATTTCTTTTACTCTGCATTTGATTATTATTCCAGTCATTAGTGAGTAAAGGATACTTAAGCTTCATTTGTGATAATCTCTTGATTTATACTATGTTGTTTAAAATAATAAAAATGTACTTATGGCTGGATTGAGCAGCAGTAGGTGTGTTAGCGGCCGTTTAC
Organism: Corbicula japonica; assembly: GCA_038501625.1. NCBI lineage: Eukaryota > Metazoa > Mollusca > Bivalvia > Venerida > Cyrenidae > Corbicula > Corbicula japonica. The sequence goes on along the minus strand of JAZAYU010000687.1, from coordinate 163,995 downwards.
ATTTGGTATTATTGGTCAGTGAAAAACCTGATTTGGTCAGGGAAAAGTCAGGGATTTTTTTTCATCCTTGGTGCTGGCAACCCTGTCATGTCACGTGGTCATTCAACAATTAAACAACAGCCATCTATATCTTACCGAACCAAGATTTATTATTCTGGCCCGTCTAATACGTGCTGAAGCCGCTTTCTTCCTACGTTTTTCCGCTGAGCTTACTATTCGTGGTGGCCCAGGCATTTTGAAACAAATGGCGACGTCGATAGTCGGCAAGGTACACCGAATGCGTATTTTGGTTGAAGTGATCACGTGACAATCCCAAAAACCACTGTGGCTAAAACAATACAAAAATAGCTAACCTATGCGCGTCGCATAGGATAGGAAACACCATTTATATATCTTTTTTTGAAAATACAATATTGGTTTGAAAGTTTTCGGGTGTAAATCAATTATATTCAACTGATAAATAACCATTTTCGCAAATCTGTTCTATTCATCAATCCTGCACATCTCCCTTTAACACTCTAAATGTTACATTTTCAGCTCAGATATCCTTGAATTTGACGGAAATGTTGTTTTGATGATTTCTAGTTTTTAATAATGTGTTATTTATTGAACGCCTCATTTCCTAATTTCATTTCACTATTTTAACACCATAACATTGCTAAATGACATTTGTCTTGTAATCAGTACACATCTTGGATCTCTCTGTGGTAAGGCTAGAGTTTTTATATCTCTTGATTCAGTGACTGCCTATTAACAGGAATGCCAAAGTTGAAGCAGAAGTCAGTTTCACACAGCCCTGGTATCGCACACATTAACCAGGTCCATAACAACTTTGTTGTACTCAGGTGAGCGATAAAGGGCCATCATGGCCCTCTTGTCTTAATGATTTGTCAGTTTCAGCAGTTCCAACCAGATATTTTCTTTTCCAAAATATAAGTATTCAATGAAAACCTGGTTTCGGCGCGTGGCGACGTTTTTTTTCTTGTTTCCAACTGTTGCAGAAGCACTTCCCAAAATGCTAGATAAGTTGTCCAAAAATGGATCAAAATCCTCTGAGGGGAGTTTGAAAATTGAAGTCTGAAAATAAAGTGCCTTTAAAAATTAAAGTTGAAAATACTTATTTCTATTCAAATAAATTTTTCTAACTAGTACCCATCTTTAAAAGAATTGTTTTCCCGAAATAAACTATCCATAAATTTATTATTAAATTTCCTTATAATTTGAAAGCCAGGGCCTCTTCCCAATTTTCTGATGATAAACCTTGGACACAGTCTTGCACATTTGATGGGGTAATGCACAAACTTTGAAGAAGTTTTTCTTAGAAAATTGGTTATTTTTCAAATAAAAGGTTGATCCCTACAAGAACAAGGCGAGTTGTTAAAACTACCAGTTGCAAATATTTCAATTTGAATTATATGAATGCCACTACTTTTTATTTTATGTTTTTGGTGTCTATTGTACAGTTTCTATAAGATAATATCATAACTTCTCTTAGAATTCGTATTTTGAAAGATGCTGTGTTTCGTGTATACCTCTTTCTAATATGTGTTTAATTTTTTGTCGGGTCAACTTGCGGTGAGCTGGACTTGGTTGTCACAATGGCGGTTCAGTGTATGTGCGTGCATAAGTCCTTGGTGTATAACTGCGTGCGCCCGTCCTTCTGGATTTGTCCAGACCAAAACTTTGACACGCTTTGATCAATCTTGTTTAAAATTGGCTTAAGTGTTTACTCACTGACACTGAGACGGAGTGTCCCGCGAAAACCACAGGTTCGAAGATCGTTGTGATTTTGCCTGAACCATAATTATGACATGCACTGAGCAATCTTGTTTATATTTGATATGAGTGTTAACCTCCGAGACGGAGTAGCTGTGAAACCCTAGGTTTCTATTTCAAAGATCAAGGTCCAAGTTGGGGGTCCAAGGTCGTTTTTATATCTTGTCTGGACCATTAAATTGACATCACTGTGAAATCTTAGTATTTTGCATACACACCGATGTATCAGTGCGTTACCTGTAACATTATTTTTAATTATTTACTTGAGGCATGATAAGAAACATATTCTAGAGCACAAAAGGAACGTCTCGTCTTTAAAATTTACTTTTAAATTAAAAAGTCGAAGTGCCTGCAATAAATCTTAATGACCGACTAGCTTTCTGGAAAATTAAACTTAAGTCTTGTTTTAATACGAAATGGCGGAAAAAAACGATAGCATATCCGCTATATTGTGAATATCCAATCTTTTTCTCTCAATTAAAACTACAAAACACATTTTTATTCGTAAAAATGCGTTTAATGGATTTCGTAATCACGTGTACAAAAGGTTGGAAATACTTTTAAGGCCGCTCATTTTTTTATAAACTTTTCTAAACAATGGCTTAATATAACAGCTCCACAAATAAATACAATCTCCGTTAGTACATGTATTTACAACAAGAAATAATTTAAGATAATTATAAACATAAACAGAAAAATTCAATTGTAGATCTTACGGGGTTTATTTACTTTACTTTCGACCCATTGCTATGGATCAAAATTGAGAGATATAAACAGGGCTTTGCAGTAACCTTGAAACCATCATAAAGACGAATAATCTTAGTTAATTTTGAAGTTTGTTAAGGGATTTGGCAAGGAGAAAAAAATCTGTTCACGCTATATCGTTATCAATAAAGGATATCTTTTAAGTATTGATTTCAAAACTGTCCAATAAAACCTTACGCTTAAGTATAATATATTTCCCCTTTTAACAAAAAAAAAATTAAAAGGTAGGTGATTGTTTGTTTTGCGATTAAATGAAATCTGTTATTTAAGATTTAAATCACCTTTGGCAAAATTCTGAAGGGAATTTTCAGCTAAATCATCGATCGATAATTGATTACATGCCGATCCTAGCAACCTCGAACCGTGTATTATAAAATTTAATTGTCCAACTAGACAATGGCCAAAATACCATGTAACAAATGAAACGTAAAGACAATGTATATATAATATGTAAATATCGTATCTTAACGACTTTACATTGATTACTACAAATTTCGATTTCAGTAAGATTTTGGATTGCAACCAAAAACATCAAACACGATGCGCGGCGACTTATATTTTCGTCAAGATGTAGCGCGGGAAATTTTTGTTCATTGTTACATGTAATCACTAGCTTACGTTGCTTTACTTGAAGCCACAATTTGTTATTGTTTCAATATCTGCAAGGGGAATGAAACCACAGCGACAAAATCTGACTGGAGCGGTAGGTTTAACTGTCGCCGCATGATAAAAATCTAATCGAAATATCTTACAGTTAATAAAAATAACAGCAAACAACACGGTCAAAAAAGGGGACTATGTATTTATAATTTGAAGTGTGAGAAAGTTAGCGTAATTTTGATATCCTGAATCGGGAATCTAGAAAGCTTCCTATATTCCTGGCGAAGGAAATGTTTTCTTGCAAAAATGCACTTCAAAAAGTGAAATGTGCATATCAGAAATTTCCTCACCTCGAAACACAACTACCTTCCTCGCAGTCGAAAAGTGAAGAGGAAAAGAAATGTTTTAAAGTGATCAATTTCAAGAGTGACAACACAAACAATTAACGAGAAAAGGAACATAAACAGTTACCGTATTGGAACGGTCATTGGCAAAACAATTTTTTTCCACTGGGGTTTAAACCAGATTCTAGGGTGCACAACCCTCACACTTGCCCCGACAGGTTCTCGTATGAATAAAATAGTACATGTTGTCTTGGTGAATTACCTCCAACCCACCCATCAACTCGACAATGTTTCATGCAAAAGCACACAAATATGAAGAACATAAGACGCTTAAAGCATTGTCAAGCAAAGGGGTGAGTACTCAATGACCTTACCTAGACCAGATCCCGTGGAGCCAATAGCAAGGACAAGATGACAATGACAAAAGAAACAGATCTGGCTACCAGGATCTTTTATAAGATTTTCCTATAAATCTTCATAAACTCTAAAACACATGTTACCGTTGTGAAAATAAAAAGTTAATCACAACGATTAACTGTAATAGGCTAATCACCAAGCATGCAGAACGCTGTAGAAAATTATGTTGGTGATCTCTCTTTTTGAATTAACAGGTGGTTTTTAATAATAATGCGCTGTCGCCGTGACGGTGCGGGTTCGATCCCAGGTAGAGGCAATATTAGTAAAATTAATTGTGAGCTTACATTAGAAAAAAAAACATATGTTTAACTTTCCAATTGAAAGCCATTTTTGTAGATTCTATTTTATGACGTATAGGGGATAGAGGGATGATCCAAAATAACCCGGAATTCGTTTACAGTGTCAAAACATTTTATTTAATATAAATGAAACATATACCATTAAAAAGGAGTTTCATTCTGCTTTACAATAAATATAATCTCAAACAGTAAAACAAAATGTGACCTGCACATGAACAGAAAATATAAATACACCAACGCGCCTACAGCGCACGCTAATCTTAAAATCACGACGTCGTCGACGTTAAAACTTCGGGACGTTTAAAGTTTCTCGAAGTACGCTCCGTTGCATCCTATGCAACGATGATGCCTATGAACCCACTGCCTGAAAATGTCTTCATACCATGAACAGTCATATTTCTTTACAATAGCTGATGTTGTCCTGCGCAGTTCAGTCACGAATCGAATCGTTGGCCCTTCAGTTGCCGCTTAATTGATGGGAAGATCGCATCAGGACTCGAGGATCTATCGTGCGTAAACCTTATCGATGAGCAAAAAAAAAGATATTTATATTTAAAAAAAAACTGGAAATAAAATCTTAAATAATGTTTTATAGTGAAAACTGATCCATAAACAAATAATTATAATTATTATTATCTTCAAGAAAAAAAATCTCATCAAGTAAAATCAACCGTGTTTGTTAATCATTTTATTAAAAGTACGGTTATGATTTAATAAATTTATTTAAACTAGATTAAAAATGTATTTTACCTTCGTCATGTGAAGTTCTTCCGAGAGAATTCGATACACTGTCCCGTAGCTCGCGCTAAATCTGTCAGCGAGCCCACGCACGGTGGCTCGCCTGTTTGCCTGTAGAGCCTCCTCAACAGATGACGTTTATGACGTGCGAATTTTTCCGCGTTCGTCCTGCCTTCGTTGTCTTCTAGTTTCGTCCGACCCTCAGTAAATCGTTTATGCCATTCATAAACCGTTGTTTGACAAATTTTATTCTTGTACGAAGTTTCCTTTAACCTGTTGAATGTTTCCGCGGGTGTTTTTCTTAATTCATGACAAAATTTTATCACAGCTCGAATTTCTTGACGTTCTAATGACGACATTTCTGACAATGTATAAAACACAGTTCACGGTCCAAGACATGACCTGTGTACTTTGGCGCTAGGAACTCTGAGATAAGAACTACTTTTAGGCGGAGTTACGGCCCTGCTGTACTGCATTTAATAATCTTTAAACAACTAAAGCCTCCTATACTTAATCGATATCGCCCAATTTTAAGTTTCGATGAAAGCGGCCATCACTCGGATTTTTAAACACCATCCTTTACAGTCACACTGACGTCATAACTTTCGTTTTGACGTCATAACTTTCATTTTGACGTCATAACTTTCATTTGCACTTTTGTGGCAAACGATTTAGACAACATATACCATCAATTTGAGTTTAATTGTGAAAAAATGTGTTACTCTATTATAATAGCACTTACATATAGTTATCCAAAAAAAGACAGAAATTGCAAGATAAATTACAAACTACATTGCGTGCCTTTTTACACAGTCGAGTAGTAATTTAGCAAAAAACTGCAAGTTATGCGTCAAACCATACAGATCATTCTTGATCTGGGTTTTATACATTGCATTTCTGATGTTAAAAGCGTTGGTGCTATTGGCGGTAAAAAGATGTTTACTTTTGAATCCAAGGCGTGAATGACGTAAAATTTGAACACGACGTCATTTAAACATTATTGCACATTTTGGCGTAATTTGAGATGTTTTCGTTAATTTATTCATGGTGTATATTCATTAAAATGAATATTAACGGTTAACGTTTTTGCGCTGCGCCGCTATGCCGTTACTATGGTTATTTGAAAGCGTCTTACACGTGTCATAATAATACAAAAAGAAAAAATATTACGGACACTGTTAGTAGAGATTTAAAGCATAATGACGATATGAAATACATATATTTGTCTTTTAAAATTTGGGAAAATTTATAGAATTCCGGGTTATTTTGGATCATCCCTCGTATACTTTACTTTCTTGTTCAAAATAAGGCCATGACAATAAGATTAGGCTGATAACAAAAAAATCACCGTAGCTGATAACGAAAAAAACACCGAAACCTCTTCTAAGATTACAATTAAGTTTGATGATAAGACCATGTCTTAAAAACAAATGTGCTGATAAAACAGAATCATAATCTACACTTGATGTTCAAATTTGTTTATTTACCATCATTTGTCAAGGTAAAAGCGAACGTACATTTGAAGTGGCGATTTTCAAATACATTCATGCCTAACATAAGTATATTTATGTAAACGTCAGAATCTCTTAATGACTTAGCAAATAATTAAATCAGAAAGATGAGTCTAGGTCCTTCCAATAAATCAGGCTAAACGATTTTTTTTTCGATCATGAGTTTTACAACTATGGTCTAAATCGCACACAGAACGCATCACCGATATCTGTCAATGACTACACACAATATAGTTTTGCCAGAAAATGTACGCTAAAATTTATTATGGAACTTTATTACCGGATGGGTAATTGGACAAACACGTATCAATATGTTTAATCCTAAAATAAATGGAAGGCTTCTAGAATATGGTAGCTCTGCAGATCCTAATTTGATCAGCATCGAAGCAATATAATTATTCACCTACCTTGTCATGATACTTGGTAACATTTCTTAATGATAAAAAGCCCTGCAGTATCAAACTACACCAGATGTAGTTTTGTTAGTTGCTGTAAAAATAAGATTAGTTTGCATTTTAATTAAGGAACAATTTAACAAACACACGCACGCACACACACTTATTAATTATTGATATATTTATAAAAAATTCAAATGCGACGACATATAAATTTTCATATTTACACCGAACCTGAATGGTTATGATACATTTTCTTTTCATAAACTTAATTAAATTGTGTGAAAGGCGCCATAACTTCACACCAGGCACAGTGACAATAACAGCGACCAGCGAACAGAAATGTGCACAGAAATTAATGAAATTCAATATAATGAAGAACTTTTGAAAACAAATTTGTATACTCGGCAAAAATAAAAAAGTATCCACTTTCCGATCTGCAATTTTGCATAACAAGAAAACAAAAATTCAAAATTCTTTCTTTGAACTAATTTTCATTTGTGAAATTATTGCAAAGAAATAGTATGTCCTTGAAAATCTGCAGTCACAATTTTGTTATCTTTCTCATTGTTATAATTAGGGTTTAAGGAATTCAGAAGTTAAAAAGATATTCACATTTGTTCGAAAAAAAATCAATTTTTCAAGTTCTGACAATAAAAAAATCACAAAATATTCTGTAATAAAACAATAACAATAACAACGTTAGAAATTCCAACCATTTCGAATTACCTCCCTTTCAGTTGAAAATGTAGTGTTTTGAAATCATGCACTTTTTAGTTTTGGTCTGTATATTTTTTATCTTGGCCTTGGCACTGCGTTGCAGAAACTTAGTGCAATACTCTTGCAAAATCGAGCTTATCAATACTATCTTGATTTAAACCAACCAACGTTAAGTATTGACAAACGAAGTATAGACACCACATCTTCGCTCGTCATTTCATACCATGTTTTAAAGCGGTTTGGATGTTTCAGTTCTAATGCGTAATATTTTGTAATGACAAAGAATTTGTTCTTGCTATGCAGCTATTGCATAGTATTTGTACTGCCGACGCAACATAGATGTGGAGGTGACTCTTTTCAATTTTATGGGATATTTAAATAATCCATTTTTTTACAGTGGGAATATGTTAATTTCGCTGAAAATGTTTTTCTTTTATGATATTTAATGTATTGTAATCAATTACATCGAAAGAAAGTACGGTAAGATTGCCCAAAACAAGTCAATATTAATTTTTCACTGTCAAAAGTAAAAACACAACAAAAACAACTATTATGCATCAGCTTATTTTTCACAACTTATTTTTCTCATATGATTTTTTATCTTTAGAATAAAACGCGTGTTTTGTTTTGTGCCATAAACATTTTTCACTCTATCATCAAAGTTAAATAGAATATCATCCTCGTTTTTCCCTTAACACATGGTGTACATAATAAAAACAAGCAACAATTTTAGTTGTACCTATATGAAATCCGGCTTTTAAAAAATAATATTATTAAATAATAATATTAAAATTTTAGGTTTTGATCGTTAGTTATAAAAAATTACTTTAATAAAGCTTGTAGCTTAAATATTCTTGTCAGAAAAATATTTGTTTAAATTATATTCATTTATATTATATGAATTATATATATTAATATAAAAGAAAAATATTTCACGGGGCCGAGAAAAACAGAGTCATGACAATTGCAGCACAACTGTGTATTTACAGAATGAAAAGCGCTCATTTAGAGAGAACAAAAGTTTGTATTTTACAAAACAGTTATCCGTAGAGTGTAATTAGGTCTTCCCGGTTAATGCTTAATGGAAATGATTTAAAAATAGCAATGTTAATTGTGTATATACAAACCAAAAGATATGTTTATTCTACGAAGAAAAAAACTCACATTTTGGTTAAACATAAATTTTTAAATTTTGGGACACATTTTATCTAAAGTCTAACAGTATGAAAAGTCTATTTATTTTATTGTATCAACAACAACAGTGCAAATACTAATACATGTGAGTAGTAATTTGTAGGATTTGAATAACATAATTATCTACGCCACTATGAGCGTTTCGCATTTTTTAGCAGCGACAAATTTGGTATTTTTGGCTAAAGATCTGGATCTGGCAATTGTGAAGGTTCTTTGTTTGTTTTTTTTATGTTCAAATCCGTATTTAAATGATACCTGTTAAATACCGTTAAATTCAACATGACTTAAAATAGTTGTACCTTGAAGATGACACACAAAATATTTTGAAAATCATTAACAGCGACTCTGGAAGTGAGGTTAGAAAATGGAAAAACGCCATTCCAAGGTCGACTGGAAGTCCGGTACAACAGCAGCGAACATTGGGGCACAGTTTGTGACGATCAATTTGATAAAAATGATGCCAAAGTGGTTTGTCGCATGCTAGGGTTTAATGACACAAGGTGAGTGTTTTCGAAATCAGAATTATATAGAAATGATAGATTTTCATATTTCACATTTTCTTTGACAAATTGTTATATATTTAACTTACAGGTTAGTTTTCCACTTTGAGAATATATGAACGAAGGTGTTTACATGTATTAAAATGTACACCACTTAAAACACATAAAACTAGCGTTTCGTCAATATACACTTTAGCTTCTAAAGTGGAGAGGCGACTGGACAACTCGGAACAGTACCTATTCCATACGTTTTTAAAATTTATTTTTCTCAAAGCTATGCAATATACCACTCCTCACCTTCTCCATATGGACCCGGAACCGGAGACGTACTTTTAGACGAACTTGTTTGTGTTGGAAATGAGACCAACCTATTGCAGTGCAACAGCAGTGGCTGGGGTGTGAGTGACTGCCAACACGGCGAGGACGTCGGTGTCAATTGCCGTACGTGCATTATTACATTTATTATACTATAATAATTATTCAATGAATATGCAGCTGTGGTCTTATATATATATTCTATAGAAGATGCTTTGCAAATTGATTATAATAACCGAGTATTTTAGAGATTAGTTTAGTTTTTCTCTTGAGTTTCATAGATAACGATGGAGACGTCACCTGTTTTTTTCATCAAACCACAATTTCCACGAAAAACATTTCGATTTTCTCTTTAAACAAGCAATAGTTAAAATATTTCGATTTTCTAGTTAAACAAGCAACACTTATTTCTATTCGGCCATGCTGTTTAATTGGTTTCTGTTCTGAGTAAGTGGCTTATTCGATGACTTGTTATTTATTCCGACTATCCGTTTGATGGTTTCGATGAAGGAACTATGCAATGCCCAAGCTGTCTTATGTTGCCAAAAATTAAGAAGCAGCATGGTTTCGTCTTTATGGCATGTACATTTTAATGCTGTTCTGTCCACTTTTTGTTCTAGGCAAACACCATTAGGTTATGCCAGTTTGACGAACCGTTCTTTGCATACACCATCTTGTTATGTCGTTCCACCTTAATGTCTGTTCGTCAAACCGTCATGTGCATACGGCATCTTGTTATGGCGTTCCATCTTCATGTTATGTGCATACTTCATTTTATTGGTCATTTCTTCATAACACAAGAACAAAATGGCATTAAAAATAAGTATTCACATACCATAAAGATGGAACGGCATAGCAGGATAGGATATGCACATAACGGTTCGACGAGTTGACATAACCTTATAGTGTTTGCATAGAACCAAAAGTGGAGACGACATTGCAGCACTTAAATGTACATGACATTAATATAAAACTTCGTTGCTTTGACAACGTAAGGCAGTTTTGGCTTTCTATAAGGAACGATAAAGTATGCAGATGATCGCCAATTTATTCAAAGCTCATTTTCTAAAAAGGATCACTATTATAAGAAAATAAGAAAATGCACATAAACCTTTTTTTGGCATTCAAACTATTTCGAAATAATTGCAAAAATGGATTTGAAAAAAACAATCATCAATTTTATGACTGCAATTTGTACTTTTAATAAGTGCAATATTTAGTACATTGATGTGTAAATACGAATCGTTGTAGAGAATTGTAACCAACTGTGTTTTCTAGAGTATTTGCTGGCGATTAACATTTTAAGAAATATGGAAATAATTAACAGTCATATTTTAAAAACAAGAGGGTCCATGGGACCCTGGGTCGCTCACCTGTCAACAACTGCTCAATGCTTGCAAGAGTTTTGTGCAAGTGTGGTAAAATCAAGTAAAAAAAAATAAAGCTGCTATTGTGGAGAAACGGTCAAAATAGCTTAATTTGGCTCTTTCAAGGGCCATAACTCTGGAACCCATAATGGAATCTAGCTGGTTCAAGAAAGGAACAGAGATCTGATTAAATTCAAATCAAAAATGAGGCTGCTATTGTGCAGATAAGGTCTAAATAGTTAATTTTGGCACTTTCAGGGACCTAGTGACCTAGTTTTCAACATGACCCACTTTTAAACTTGACCTAGATATCATTGAGATAAACATTCTGACCAAGCTTGAAAAAGAGGATCAAAATTAAGACCACTAAAGTGCGGACAAGCTTTTTCTACAATTTGGCCTAGTGACCTAGTTTTCAAGGTCATATGATCCAGTTTTGAACTTGACCTAAATATCATTGAGATAAACATTCTGACCGAAGTTGATCGGCCCAAAACTAAAACCGCTAGAGTGCGGACAAGCTTTTTCTAAAATTCGACCTATTGACCTAGTTTCCAAGGTCACAGATAGCATTGAGATAAACATTCTGACCAACTTTGAAGAAGATCGGACCGAAATTAAGACCTCTAAGAGTGCGGACAAGATTTTTCTTTTCTTTGACCTTGTGACCTAGTTTTCAAGGTCACATGACCAAGTTTCGATCCTGACCAAGATATCATTGAAATAAACATTTTGACAAAGTTTGCAGAAAATAGGACCAAAATAAAGACCGCTAGAGTGCGGACAAGCTTTTTCTATAATTGGATCTAGTGACTTATATTTCAAGGTCACATGACCCAGTTTCGAACTTGACCTAGATATCATTGAGATAAACATTCTGACCAAGTTTGAAGAAGATCCCACTTAAATTAAGACCCCTAGGGTGCAGACAAGCTTTTTCTTTAATTTGACCTAGTGACCTAGTTTTAAGGGTCCCATGACCTACTTTCGAACTTGATCTAGGTATAATTGAGATAAACATTCTGACCAAGTTTAAAGAAGATCGCACCAAAATGAAGACTGCTAGAGTGCAGACAAGCTTTTTCTATAATTTGACACAGTGACCTAGATTTCAAGGTCACATGACCCAGTTTCGAACATGACCTAGATATCATTGACATACACATTCTGACTAAGTTTGAAGAAGATCCCACCAAAATTAAGACCTCTAAGAGTGCGAACAAAATTTTTCTTTACTTTGACCTTGTGACCTAGTTTTCAAGGTCACATGACCAAGTTACGAACTGGTTCTAGATATCATTGAGATAAACATTCTGACCAAGATTAAAGAAGATCGCACCAAAATTAAGACAGCTAGAGTGCAGAAAGCTTTTTCTATAATTTGACCCAGTGACCTAGATTTCAAGGTCACATGACCCAGTTTCGAACTTGACCTAGATATCATTGAGATAAACCAAGTTTGAAGATGATCGGACCAAAATTACGATCGCTAGATTGCGGACAACAATTGTGAACGGACGACTGACGACGGACGAAGGGCGATCACAAAAGCTCACCCTGTCACTATATGACAGGTGAGCTAACAAAATAAGTTACCATTTGTCGCTTTTACTCTTCGGAGAGAATTATATGAGGATCCGACGTGGTGTTTATAGCTTGTTTATATCAATGTGTTTTATTTTGTGTCCTTGTTTGCTTGGAATACTCACGTGTATGATCTGATTGACATTTCCATTTTTATTGTAATAAATTTGATTAGAGAAGCCATTCCATATTATTATTTAACGGTTATTACTGATCGTTTGTTTTAACTTTTTACAGAAACACCAGTACAGCTTATTGGAGGGTCATTACACACTGGCATTGTTCAAGTAAAATCAAATGATACATGGAAAACACTGTGCTACGATGGAACGAATGAAAATACCGGCAAAGTTCTATGTAGAATACTGGCTCTGAGTACAGGGTATTAATCCTTTTTGACTAGTTAATTAAACATTTAAATTACATTATAGAGAAATTTATACTAAGGTAGTTATACTGTCACTTAAGGAGGTATATAGTTTATTCTTCAGCGTTAAAATTTGAGTAGAAGACATTTGTTTAACATATGATATTTGTTTAAATACTTTAAATTTGTCTTTTAGAAATGCGATAGTGATGGCCGGCGCTACGACAAATGAAGAATATCATGGCATACATCCACAGTGTTTAGGTCTTGAAAATGACATTTCTCAGTGTCCGTCCACTGCAAGCTCCTCATGTCCTGGGAATAAACCAGTGCATTTGAATTGTCGTAAGTATATCAATCTTATTCTGCAATCATCTTGTTTAACGCTATTTTAAGCAAATTATCCCGACGTCCGTATGCCTTCGTCGGTGTAGTATCTTTCTCACCATTCATTTTAGATATTCTGGAAAAAATACACTTAATCAAATAAATAAAACAAATCCTTTTTACAAAGGAGACTTTATTCATCTGCTTATCATCATTGTTGATCGCAATGTTTTAGAAGAGGTTAAACCGAGTTTCTAGATCATAAAAGATAAACCATATTAACAAAATCAGAATATTTTCCATCCTAATTTGGTCTTTGTCATTGCCAGAATGTTAAATTAATTGTTCAGAATGGAGTTATATTTGATGATTTAAATAAAAAAGACATTTTGTTTATCGGTGATATCACATATTTCTGGTCGGCGATTGCATTTAATGCGATGTAGATATAAAACAAACTTCAAATCGTATACTTTATGCTGTGATTTTTTTATTCTGAAATTAAAAATAGAACCTCTCTTTTGCGAATGCGACAGGTACGGAGATACGACTTCAAGGTGGTCCACATAATCAGTCAGGGCGTGTTGAGGTTTTCTTTCAAAACAAATGGGGTACCATCTGTGACGACAGTTTCCATGAATCGGCTGCATCTGTTGTATGCAGGATGCTTGGTTTCAAATCAAAGTAAGCATCGTTAAAGAAAACTATGCAAAGCAAATAGAAAAGTTGATATTTTTATATCAACCTGTCGGGAAATAAATTAAACCAGTAAAGTAAATACAGTCGGGTGGGGCATAAACGACGGATCGAGTTAAAAGTATTGAAACTATTGTAGTGTTATTCTCTTTATATCTGCTATAAAGTTAGCATTAATTCAACAGGGATGCAGTGTACAAAGGCAGTGCTTACTACGGCGACGGAGCAGGGGACGTGCTAATAAGTGACCTGAGATGTAATGGTGACGAAAATGACATCGCAGATTGTGATTCTAAGCAATGGGGTTCTCATACAAACTGCCGGCACAGTGATGATGTATCAGTCGAATGCGGTAAACTTTGAAAATTTCACAATCGTTCAGGATATAAATAAAGCGATGTTGAACATAAAAAAGATATTCTGTGGGAGAACCTAGGCTACCAAGCTCGAATGTATTGTCCTCTATTATTGAGTTAATCTACTTTTCATGTTTTTCCAGTTTTAAATGTAATAAATTATACTGCTATTCGTTTTCGTGATGTACTTTGTAGAAGACTAGGTACGAGTTGGAAATAATTGTATTCTTACAATTTATGTTTGTTCAGTTTAAGTTTTGATCGTTGCATTTAATAATTTATTAATCTTGTAGTGAAAAAAAAATCTACAATCCCAATCAAAAGATAACGAACATGTAAAATACCAACAACGAAAATCTCGGAAAAAATGCATCTCTTTTTTACCCTAAGACTTAAAAATGTCTAAAGTCTTATTTAGTTCATTTCGTACTGCATGTATCAGTTTCTAACATTTAATAAATAGTAGTATGAACATGCAGTAGCTTTCATATTGTTAGATAATTATAACTGTAAGAAATAAAACTATTGCCTTGATTAGAAAACATTGGCAATCACATTTGATATTTGACAATGGAAAAATAACGCTTTGTAATTTTCAAGTGGTAGCAATACCGACAAACCGGGTGTTTATCAGTCCGACTTGTAACAGACATTCACCCGACACAATAAGCATACCAATTCGATCGTGATATGTTAAGAGTTCAATTATAACATTAATTATAATAATATACTGATAAGCATTTTCCGACCCTGATTCGAACAGTATCAGTTAATACATGCAACAGGGACGGAAGTTCGTCTTGTTGGCGGACCAACGCCCTTCTCTGGACGCTTAGAGATTCATCAAGATCAGCAATGGAAAACCATGTGCGATGCCTCATTTGACAACAAGACTGCCCAAGTTGTCTGTAATATGATCGGATTCCCAAGAGGGTATGCATTCTAGACATTTTCCTCTTCCTACACATCGGACAGACATGCAACGATGTAAATCTGTATATAAAAATCGTGATGTTAAATTTTTATACATTGACATACATGTATATTTGTCTAGCCTAGACATAGTTTAAACGAAATACTGTGTACAAAATGATTTCATTATACCCCCGCATACGAAGTATAGGGGGTATATAGGAGTCATCATCCGGTTGGTTCGTTGGTTCGTTGGGCGGTCTGTCTGTGGCACTTACAGCGTCAACAGTTTTCAAGATATCGACTTGAAACTTTAAACAAATGTTCGTGAGTACATTTGCGCGAACTATTTTTTTTCTCATGTGGATCAGTCCATTATTTTTCGGAGGGGAGCACGATTTAACAAAATCTTGTGACGCGAACTACTTCTACAGTTTTTAAGATATTGACTTGAAACTTGATACACATGTTCGGCATGAAGTCTAGATGTGCGTGACATATTTTTCGTGTGGATTAGTCCATTATTTTTTGCAGGGGACATGATTAAACAAAATTGTGTTATGCAAACTTCTAAATCTTGTGATGCGAACTACTTCTTCAGTTTTTAAGGTATTGACTTGAAACTTGAAATATATGTTTGGCATGAAGTGTAGATGTGCGTGACATATTTTTCGTGTGGATCAGTCCATTATTTTTGCAGGGACGTGATTTAACAAAATAGTGTTATGCAAACTTCTACACTAACTACGTCAACAGTTTTCAAGATATCGACTTGATACTTTAAACATATGTTCGTGAGTACATTTGCGCAAATTTTTTTTTCTCATCTGGATCAGTCCATTATTTTTCGGAGGGGAGCACAATTTAATAAAATCTTGTGACGCGAACTACTTCTACAGTTTTTAAGATATTGACTTGAAACTTGGTACATATGTTAGGCATGAAGTGTAGATGTGCGTGACATATTTTTCGTGTGGATTAGTCCATTATTTTTTGCAGGGGACATGATTTAACAAAATCCTGTTATGCAAACTTCTACAGTGTTTAAGATATAAGACTTTAACCTAAAATTGTATGTTCTGCATGAAGTGTGTATGTCAGCGACATATTTTTTGTGGATCAGTCCATTATTTTTTGCAGGTGAGCATTATTTAACAAAATCTTTTGTTTAAAATCTTTTGATGCAAACTACTTCTCCAGTTTTCAAACTTTAGACATACGTTTGTGAGTAGATTTCCATGACATACCTTGTTTCATGTGGATCAGTCCATTATATTTTAGCAGGGGAGCATGATTCAACAAAATCTTGTGACACGAACTACTTCTACAGTTTTTAAGATATTGACTTGAAACGTGATACATATGTTCAGCATGAAGTGTAGATGTGCGTGACATATTTTTCGTGTGGATCAATCCATTATTTTTTGCAGGGGACATGATTTCACAAAATAATGTTATGCAAACTCCTACACTTACTTTGTCAACAGTTTTCAAGATATCAACTTGAAACTTTAAACAAATGTTCGTGAGTACATTTGCGCAAATTTTGTTTTCTCTCATGTAGATCAGTCCATTATTTTTCGGAGGGGAGCACGATTTAACAAAATCTTGTGACGCGAACTACTTCTACAGTTTTTAAGATATTGACTTGAAACTTGATACATATGTTCGGAATGAAGTGTAGATGTGCGTGACATATTTTTCGTTTGGATCAGTCCATTATTTTTTGCAGGGGACATGATTTAACAAAATCCTGTTATGCAAACTTCTACACTTACTACGATGACAGTTCTCAAGATATCGACTTGAACCTTAAACATATGTTCCTGAGTACATTTGCGCAATTTTTTTTTCTCTCATGTAGATCAGTCCATTATTTTTCTGAGGGGAGCACGTTTTAACAAAATCTTGTGACGCGAACTACTTCTACAGTTTTTAAGATATTGACTTGAAACTTTATACATATGTTCGGCATGAAGTGTAGATGTGCGTGACATATTTTTCGTGTGGATCAGTCCATTATTTTTTGCAGGGGACATGATTTAACAAAATTGTGTTATGCAAACTTCTACAGTGTTTAAGATATAAGACTTTAACCTAAAATTGTATGTTCTGCATGAAGTGTGTATGTGAGCGACATATTTTTTGTGGATCAGTCCATTATTTTTTGCAGGTGAGCATTATTTAACAAAATCTTTTGTTTAAAATCTTTTGATGCAAACTACTTCTCCAGTTTTCAAACTTTAGACATACGTTTGTGAGTAGATTTCCATGACATACCTTGTTTCATGTGGATCAGTCCATTATATTTTAGCAGGGGAGCATGATTCAACAAAATCTTGTGACACGAACTACTTCTACAGTTTTTAAGATATTGACTTGAAACGTGATACATATGTTCAGCATGAAGTGTAGATGTGCGTGCATATTTTTCGTGTGGATCAATCCATTATTTTTTGCAGGGGACATGATTTCACAAAATAATGTTATGCAAACTCCTACACTTACTTTGTCAACAGTTTTCAAGATATCAACTTGAAACTTTAAACAAATGTTCGTGAGTACATTTGCGCAAATTTTGTTTTCTCTCATGTAGATCAGTCCATTATTTTTCGGAGGGGAGCACGATTTAACAAAATCTTGTGACGCGAACTACTTCTACAGTTTTTAAGATATTGACTTGAAACTTGATACATATGTTCGGAATGAAGTGTAGATGTGCGTGACATATTTTTCGTTTGGATCAGTCCATTATTTTTTGCAGGGGACATGATTTAACAAAATCCTGTTATGCAAACTCCTACACTTACTACGATGACAGTTCTCAAGATATCGACTTGAACCTTAAACATATGTTCCTGAGTACATTTGCGCAATTTTTTTTCTCTCATGTAGATCAGTCCATTATTTTTCTGAGGGGAGCACGTTTTAACAAAATCTTGTGACGCGAACTACTTCTACAGTTTTTAAGATATTGACTTGAAACTTTATACATATGTTCGGCATGAAGTGTAGATGTGCGTGACATATTTTTCGTGTGGATCAGTCCATTATTTTTTGCAGGGGACATGATTTAACAAAATTGTGTTATGCAAACTTCTACAGTTTTCAAGATATAAGACTTTAAACTAAAATTGTATGTTCTGCCTGAAGTGCGCATGTAAGCGACATATTTTTGTGTGGATCATTCCATTATTTTTGGAGGGGAGCATTATTTAACAAAATCTTTTATTTAAAATCTTTTGACGCGAACTACTTCTCCAGTTTTCAAACTTTAAACATAAGTTTGTGAGTAGATTTCCATGACAAACTTTGTTTCATGTGGATCAGTCCATTATTTTTTAGCAGGGGAGTATGATTCAACAAAATCTTGTGACACGAACTTCTTCTACAGTTTTTAAGATATTGATATGAAACTTTAAACATATGTTCGGCCTGAAGTGTAGATGTCCATGACATATTTTTCGTGTGGATCAGAACATTATTTTTTGCTGGGGACATGATTTAACAAAATAGTGTTATGCAAACTTCTACAGTTTTCAAGATATCGACTTGAAACCAAAATTGTATGTTCTGCATGAAGTGTGTATGTCAGCGACATATTTTTTTGTGGATCAGTCCATTAGTTTTTGCAGGTGAGCATTATTTAACAAAATCTTTTATTTAAAATCTTATGATGCAAACTACTTCTCCAGTTTTCAAACTTTAAACATACGTTTGTGAGTAGATTTCCATGACATACTTTGTTTCATGTGGATCAGTCCATTATTCTTTAGCAGGGGAGCATGATTCAACAAGATCTTGTGACACAAACTACTTCTACAGTTTTTAAGATATTAACTTTAAACTTTAAACATATGTTCAGCATGAAGTGTAGATGTGCGTTACATATTTTTTGTGTGGATCAGTCCATTCTTTTTTGCAGGGGACATGATTTCACAAAATCGTGTTATGAAAACTTCTACAGTTTTCAAGATAATCGACTTGAAACTGAAATCATATGCTCTGCATGAAGTGCGCATGTTAGTGACATATTTGGTTTGAGGGGAGCATAATTAAGCGAAATCTTATGACACAAACTACTTCTCCAGTTTTCAAACTTTTAACATACGTTGGTGATTAGATTTGCATGACATATTTTTTTTCATTTGGATCAGTCCATGATTTTTTAGAAGGGGAGCACGATTCAACAAAACCTTGTGACGTCAACTGCTTTTACAGTTTTGTTTACATCCGGTGAAAACCCAAGTCGCTATTTTTAAACACAACTTTTGCAGCAAATTTTCAGGATTTCAATTATTTTTCAACTTTCACCCATGAAAGATGCAAACATCATTTCTGTTTACTCTGACAAAGCAGTATTGCGGGGGTATTAATCACCTTCAGTGATAGCTCTAGTTTTAATTAATGTATTGTAGCCTATTTGTAAGATGGATAAACGATAACTAGTACAATACACTAAACTGTTTATTAAATAATATTTAAATGAATCGTACATGAAAGTAGGCATTTATTCGTTGTAGTATTCATATATTTTTCTTTTCACTGGAACAACAAAATGTCTACGAGAAAACAATCTCTTTGTGCATCATCATGTGCTTAATTTAAAGTTACTATTAACTTTTAAAATAGGAATGTAAGTGTTCACGGAGGCGCGTATTATGGTCAGGGAGCAGGTGAAATCGTTGACTACTCGCTAGATTGCCATGGTAACGATACTGATATTGTAAACTGTCAGCACGAAACATGTTCAACACATTGTAACCATAGTCAAGATGTTGGCATTAATTGCTGTAAGTTAAACTTTTAAATACAAGTACATGTAATTGTTTTCGACGAAGATAGTTACGTATCAGTTAAGAGGTCGCAAACATTGCATTGAACTTTGAAATTCATGAACAATATACCAAAGCAACTCATACCTGTAATAAGTATATGCTGATCTACAATGTTTAGTGCCAATCTTTTTAAAATAATGTTAGGGTTATCAAGAAATTAAATGAAAACTTACTTCCTACTTTCACTTTCTACCTTCACTTTGAACCAGGAAGTAAGATTTCCTTGAATTTCTTGAAAACCCTAACATTATTTTGAAGGATTGGCACTAAACATTGTAGACCAGCATATACTTATTTCAGGTATGAGTTGCTTTGGTATATTGTTCATGAATTTCAGAGTTCTAATGCAAATGGTTTTTCTTTTGTTTTAGTATGTGCTTGGTAATTAGAACATGAATTAGACTAAATTGAGCTTGCAAACATTTACTACATCCATAGCTAAATATATTTATTTACTAAAATCTAGGTGGCAATAAGTATTTCCCCCAAAATTCATTTTTTTGAAATTTTAGCCTGTTTTCGCCATTTGCAATGTTTGCGATACCTTAATATATGGTAATACTGATTAGGGATTAGAAAATTCAAGATACACGTTCATTTGTGCTAAATAGAGTACACGATATTTTTCAACGCACCTTATAATCCATACGGAAAAATATTGTTTGCTTTATTTTCTAGATTCCGTTACTCCTATCCGACTACAGGGAGGTCCAAAGCCGTACTCTGGGCGTGTTGAAGTATACTCTTATGAACAGCAAAAGTGGATGGGAATTTGTGATACATCTTATGGATTCTCCGAGAATGATGCGAAAGTTCTATGTAATATGATTGGTAAACCAAATAAGTAAGTTTTAAAACGCAATTGCTAACAAGCCAATATTTAAATGTGTTTTAATAAACAAATTGAAAAAACTTGATTCCGTGATTTATCTGGTGAACGTGTATGCACATTTTACCTGTGTATTTCTTAAAGCGTTTAACAAGGTATTAACAAGTTACATTTGATATTTTAAAAACAAGAACATATATTTATTCTGTTAATAACAGTTCACCAACATTCCGCCGAGCATCTGATCTTTATCGTTATGGTACACTTGGGAAAGCAATTTCCTACATGAGATGTAAAGGCACCGAGAAAGACATTACTGATTGTCTGTCCGGACAATCCTGGAATCAGAGGACATGCGATGAGACGTACTCCGTTGGGATTAATTGCGGTACGTATTGAACAACAAAAACACGTCAAAAATGAAAATGTATAATACTCGGTTTGATAATAAAGTCTGTTCGCGGATAAGAAGTGGAAATGCGTTTTTGTGTCGCCCTTTCGAAAAAATGATGATACATAGGGACCGCTTTGTCCGTCAGTCCGTCCGTCGGTCCGTCACGAAAACTTAACGTCGGCTATAACTTTGCCATTTCTTAATATTTCTTTATCAAACTTTCAAATTATATTGCTTATGACAACACGCTCGAGATGATGCCAAATTCTCAAGGTCAAGGTCACATTTGATGGAGTTATGCCCCTTTTTGTACTTGGATTTTTACACGAAAACTTAATGTCGGCTATAATTTTGTCATTTCTTAATATTTTTTTCATCAAACTTTCAAATTATATTGCTTATGACAACACGCTCGAGATGATGCCAAATTCTCAAGGTCAAGGTCACATTTGATGGAGTTATGCCCCTTTTTGTACTTGGATTTTTACACGAAAACTTAACGTTGGCTATAATTTTGTCATTTCTTAATATTTTTTCATCAAACTTTCAAATTATATTGCTTATGACAACACGCTCGAGATGATGCCAAATTTTCAAGGTCAAGGTCACATTTGATGGAGTCATGCCCCTTTTTGTGTCGCCTGCGATAGCAGGTAGACACATAGGGATCCTATTGTCCGGCGGCGTCGTCGTCGTCTTCGTCGTCGTCGGTGCCGTCGTCCGGTAGTCCCCCAACTTTAACCTGAAACTTAATGTTGCCTATAACTTTGAAAGTACTTGTCCTATTCACTTCATACTAGGAATATATCATGGGCACGAACAATGCCATCTGTGACGACAAGAATGATAACTCCAGTTTCAATATTTTTTTAGTTATGCCCCTTTCAAATGCAACATTAACCTGAAACTTAATGTTGCCTATAACTTAGATAGTACTTGACCTTTTCACACCGTACTTGGAATATATCATCAGCATGAACAATGCCATCTGTGGCGACAAGAATGATAACTCCAGGTTCAAATTTTTTTTTGAGTTATGCCCCTTTCAAATGCAACTTTAACATGAAACTTAATGTTGCCTATAACTTTGAAAGTACTTTCCCTATTCACTTCATACTTGGAATATATCATCAGCACAAACAATGTCATCTGTGACGACAAGAATGATAACTCCAGTTTCAAATGTTTTTGAGTTATGTCCCTTTCAAATGCAACTTTAACTTGAAACTTAATATTGCCTATAACTTTGAAAGTACTTCACCTATTCACTTCATGCTTGGAATATATCATCAGCATGAACAATGCCATCTGTGACGACAAGAATGATAACTCCAGTTTCAATATTTTTTGAGTAATGCCCCTTTCAAATGCAACTTTAACCTGAAACTTAATGTTGCTTATAACTTTGAAAGTACTTTCCCTATTCACTTCATACTTGGAATATATCATCAGCATGAACAATGCCATCTTTGACGACAAGAATGATAACTCCAGTTTCAATATTTTTGAGTTATGCCCCTTTCAAATGCAACTTTAACCTGAAACTTAATGTTGCCTATAACTTTGAAAGTACTTTCCCTATTCACTTCATACTTGGAATATATCATCAGCATGAACAATGCCATCTTTGACGACAAGAATGATAACTCCAGTTTCAATATTTTTGAGTTATGCCCCTTTCAAATGCAACTTTAACATGAAACTTAATGTTGCCTATAACTTTGAAAGTACTTGTCCTATTCACTTCGTACTTGGAATATATCATCAGCACGAACAATGCCATCGGTGCCTTCATGAATGATAAGTCCAATTTCAAATTTTTTTGTGTTATGCCCCTTTCAAATGCAACTTTTACATGAAACTTAATGTTGACTTTAACTTTGAAAGTACTTGTCCTATTCACTTCATACTTCATACTTGGAATATATCATCAGCATGAACAATGTCATCTTTGATGACAAGAATGATCACTCCAGTTTCAATATTTTTGAGTTATGCACCTTTCAAATGCAAATTTAACCTGAAACTTAATGTTGCCTATAACTTTGAAAGTACTTGTCCTATTCACTTCATACTTGGAATATATTATCAGCATGAACAATGCCATCTGTGACGACAAGAATGATAACTACAGTTTCAATATTTTATGAGTTATGTTCCTTTCAAATGCAACTTAGTGTTGCCTGTAAAATGGAAAGAACTTGTTCAATTAATTCACTTAAAACTTTGAATAACTCATCTGCATTTACAAACCAATTTTTGAAGATGATAACTCAGTTTTCACCATTATTTTAGTTATTCCCCCTTTAAATGCAATTTAGATGACACATGTATTCTGTGGTGTAGTATTGAAATTAACTTAAATAAAATATTTTTATTATATTTGATTAAACATAGGCCCACATTTCAACTTTTTTTCATGCAGGCGACACATGTGTTCCGCGGAACACAACATTCTAGTTGTACTTGGATTTTTACACGAAAACTTAACGTTGGCTATAACTTTGTCATTTCTTAATATTTTACACCAAACGTTCAAATTATATTGCTTATGACAACGCGCTTATGATGATGACAAATTCTTTGATGGAGTTATGCCCCTATTTTTACTTTCATTTTTATTCCGACATAGCACCAGAGGGCGACACAAGTGTTCAACTGAACACCCATCTAGTACTGGTAATAACGAAGATCACCATGTTGAGCGCCACCCTATATCTCACAAGAAACAGCATTTTCATCCGCAGCAAGCGACGGTTCTCATATGACGCTTATTATGTAACCTTTAACCCGATATTTTTTTACTTACATTCCAAGCGATGAGGCGTATGTTTTCAAGATAAAAAGAAATATTTTGACCTATAAGAAATCAAAACAAAACAATAAACAATGGGCGGAACAAAACATAAGAGAATTTTTACAGGTGATCTAATAACATATGAAGCAAAAACATGAGAAAAAACAACCGGATTCTGTACCCTAAGATAGTTTCGGTGTTGATGAATATTGAAAGCATGTATTACACATAAAACGGGAAACAAAATCATTAATCTATCAGTTGCTGCCAGCACATGTAATAAACATGTTCTAGTCTAGTCTGTAGTCAAACATATTTCAAAAGCATATCTCATAACAATACATATGTATTACATATATTATAACAATATTACAGACGTCATTCGAATTCTTGATATTTTATGTGGTAATTCCTGATATGCATATTTCACCCTTTTTATGGTATCCCGGTTACTAAATTACTAGTTTCTGAATCTTTTTGCGGAAATTAAGTCAAATCATCTAACTTTAAAAGCAAATCGTTTCTGAATGTTGATATTGAATTTAAAGATTCCACAACACCAATTCGTCTGGTTGATGGTACTTCAAGTATGGCAGGGAGAGTAGAGATACTCTTCAACGACACGTGGGGATCAGTCTGCTTTAACAGTTTCGACTCAAATGCGGCAAGTGTGGTCTGTAAAATGGTAGGATCAAGTCAAAGGTAACCATCAGTAGTATTCTTACCGTTTGTATTTCTTGAAAATTGCACTTGGATGTTAAGATATAGTTAATTCAGTTGTGTAGCAGTGTTATTTTTTCAATTTTGATTACAAAATTCCTTTAAATCATTGACAATAACATTTTAGCATTTGCTAAAAACAAAATCTTAAACTATATTTGGTTTTGCAATAACGTCTTATGAACTTTTACAGCTGATACATGTACATGTAACCGTCTGTCCATTAAATATTTGCAGTATGTCATTTTTCATTGAAGGCAAGAAGTTTTACTTTCAGTCTTTACCTTCTTAAAATTAACGCCTTATAATCGTTTTCAGTTTGCAACAAAAAGTTAGTTTATAATGATATATGCAAAGTTAGTTTATAATGAGATATGCAAAATGGCTCAACGAAAATTTGAATACGAATATTAAACACATATATATATATATATATATATATATATATATATATATATATATATATATATATATATATATATATATATATATATATATATATATATATATATATATATATATATATATATATACAGAAATATCGTCAGATATGGGGTCTCTGTAATAAACCTTAATCAGGGGTTGTATATATATACTAAGAAATGTGGTAAGTTGCGGGTCTTACTTCGATATTATACCTATATGTGTGGTTCTATAAAAGTTACGGGGTATATATGGTACCCCGCTAATTAAATGTCATTTCTATGCACTATCTGACCTTGTAAGTACTATAAGCTGTAATATAAAAATTTGGTTTATGATAAAAAAAAATTTCGGGGTTTTTTTTATAGACCGAAAATAAATTTCGATAATAAACCGTGTTACGGGAATAAAGTTTATCGTACTTAAGAAGTCCGAATATGCATAGAAATGGCATTGAAAATTACGGGGTACCATATATACCCCGTTACTTTATAGCACCTCACATAAAGGTGTAATATCGAAATTAGACCCGTAACTTACCATATTTCTTAGTATATATATATATATATATATATATATATATATATATATATATATATATATATATATATATATATATATAGCTTTACTTTGCACAAAACATCAAACTGTTAAATTAGTGGCTACAAACATAAAGGCTCTGCTTGCATACAGTAGGTTCCGCAAGACCACAAAATCGCCTAAACATCCTGTATTGCAAAACTGCAAAACGCGACTTATTGCAAAAAGAGGTCTTATTTGAAATGAATCATTTTATAAACCCATGCTCTATTGTCCACTACGCTTATGCTGCGTGGGAGGCTATGTTTTCTGGGTGTGGCAATTCCTGATATGCATATTTGACTTTTTTAAAATTGATATAATTTTAGCCCAATCTCCATTTTACAAAAGCCGGAAACACATCCAACAATTATAAGCACTCTGGATTGCAGTAGAGTTCCTAATGATATATCAGACTGTAGAACAGAAATAACATGGAATACAAGCAATAAGTGCTCTACAAGACAGTCTGCTGGAGTGGCATGTGGTAACATTCTCATTAAACTAAATACACCGTTAAATGCTCAGTAGTTTATATAATTTTAATAAACTAATTATCTATTTTGAATCAGAATGTTCATCATGATTTTAATAAACTAATTATCTAGTATCTTGATTTTAGGGGATTCATCATTTTCAAATATTAACAATGAATCCCCGTTTTTGGTCAATAAAACATCTATTTGCAAATCACATCCCAGAGTGAAGGAACTATGTTGTTATCCATTTCACATATATTTACATTCCTATTGATTTCTTCGTTTAAAAAAAATTCGGTTCATTTTGCATGAACCACATGACCCGTAATGACGCCAGTAATGTAATGGCTGTTACTATTGAAAACTCCCACGTATAACTCCTCCTTTGCACTTAATATTAATTTTTGAAAGCGTTCGACTTAAGTTTGTTTAAAGAAAAAAATGAATAAAATGTAAATATAAGTAATGATTCTTATTTTGGTGCGGTTCATGCAGATTGGACGTGCACGCGAGAGCTGGCAAATTTACCATAAAGCGCTAGCGCGCTTTATGGATTTGCCAGCTCTCGCGTGCACGTCCAATCTGCATGAACCGCACCAAAATAAGAATCATTCCTTAATTAACAAGAAAAGTATAACACACACGTGTTATATGTGGACGACATTAATGCGAATGATGTAATGTCCCAGAGCCAAGTTGTGGTTGGATCCATTTGATTGTAGATATGTAGTGAATAGTTGTTTGACCTATGAAATGAAATAGAGATCTAGTATAAGTAGTTATATAAGTGGTAAATTTTATTGAATATCACATATGACTGGCAATGATGTGATTATGATATCTTGAAGAATATCAGCATGGATGAAAGATCCCTGGCTAGAGGGAAGTGGATATTGTCCACATAAGTTAAGCTATGTACTAAAAATGTTTAATTAGACTAGATATCACAAAACATAGACATGAGAACTTCTGACATAAATAGATGTTGCAATTAAATAATTCAAAGTAAAAAGGTGTTTTATGCAATCCACATTAGTGGTAAGAATCTTTGATCACAATGAAATTGTTAAAGGTTAACAAGAACCTTTCAATAGGAAGGATTCACAGCTACGTCATCAATTCGTGTTATCAGTACCACATGATACACATTTCTAGGAAGGTGGTACAATACAGTGTAAACAATGGTTCCTTGTGATAAGATATTTGCTGTAAATTTCACGGAAAATGCTGAACCTTGAGTAAAGTTTCGCTCATCTGACATAACCTGAGCATTCAAATGTTTAACTAAAACTTTGATTACTGTGTCCAGGTTTAAATTTGTCAGGGAAAAGGCAAGAATTAATTAAAAAGATTCATAGAAATTCTCATAGTATTTTCATATCAAGCAGTTAAAGCATGCATTATATAATCTTGAGCTGGAGGTGGTCAGAAACAGGTGCAGTTTCAGTATCTTTATGATGTATCATGACTTATCTTGTCTGTATATTTATGTTTACAATATTGTAAAATTAATATGGCTAATTATGTATGTAGGTATTCTTACCAGTATTTAAGTTAATATACTTAAGGACAATAAAAACGGACGGTGGGGATAATTGCATTTTGACAAGGAAAATATACATATTATCAACATTTTTCACAGTTTCATAATACCGAATGCATTGCAGTAATTTAGATACCCAAATTATGAAATTTATTTATAATAAAAAAGTTATTGCGTAATAAAAACTGTACCCCGAAAATAAAAGAAACACTTTTTGCTAAATGTGACAATGAATTGGTTCAATCTGTTTCCTGTTGTTCATTGTCATTAAGTTTAATTTATCAAATGTAGAAATTAAATGTATTGTTTTTGTTGTTGTTGTTGTAATTGTTTTTCAGATGCAAGGCAGGTATTGAAGCTGGGGACGAGAAGGACATTATTATTAATTGATTAGGGCAAATGGTTCCAAATTTATAGTACCATAACTCACAAGAGAAAATCTATATAGGTGCAGCAAAATTACTATTCTGCCATGCAAAATAAAATGTCTACAGCTAAAAGATTGACTTAATTTTCTATACCTAAAGCGGAATGTAAGTGACTCGAATAGGGTCTGGATTTTCTTCTGTAGGTCCTTTTCCTCCAACAAAATATCAACTGAATTTGCATGTCCACTTTTTTAAAATTTTTTGCTTTGTCAATAATAAAATAAAGCCGACCTCATGCACTTATCCACTTTTTGAACTTATGTTCATTTGTTTTTGGTTTTGGAAAGGGTATAAAGATACATCTTTCATGCCGTCTTTGTCTGTATACCTCGAGTCACCTTTACAAACACCATAGCAACATTGTTGTGTCTTACTTTACTTTTTTTTTTAAAGATTTTGGTTTCAGATCCATGCCTCAACTCAAGCTAAATTATAGTAAACTGAATGCAAGTCATACAAAATTTGTACCGCTAGCAAGGTTGCTAAGGTCAATTCTTATCAGTGAATCTTGGCTACCTGTGAATCCTTCCTATACAATATTTACATGCAAAGGGAGAGCAATCAAACATAACTTCCGTTATTGAAAGGGACGTCAAAATCACTTAACAATTTCACTTCAAAAACTAAGGTTTCTACCCATGAAAACGTTCATAACAATACATTTTATTTCTAAAACAAAAATTTTGAATGCATAAGTAACAAAAGTCACGTATTTACCAAAACAACATCTTTTCTGAACTTTTTTAGTAACCCTCTTATCTCTCTTGGGTCAAACTAGATGTACGTATTAAACATCATCTATTAATAGTTAAATAATAAATATAATACATGACCCATAATTCGTCCAGAAAATGTAGAAAATAAACAGATTTATTGTTAACTTACACCAAACAGCCTTATCGATTTTCATTGCACCACCCTACAATATCTGAGAATTCGCGCTTATAGTTTTTAGGGGTGATATGTGACAAATGATTAAAAACGTTTTAATGTTTTCATTCAGCGCCTCTTCACCATCACTATATTTTTAATTTAACCACATTTTATTTGTGCTAAATATTCTTTTAATAGCTTATCATAGGTTATAGCCTAGGTGTTTATTAACCGCATACTAAAAATATGTTTAAAAAGTACTCACATCAATTGTTTTAAAAGCATATATAGAAGGTATAAGCTTTGATCTTGTCATGTTCTCTTCTTACATACCCTTTTTCATCTATTTGATTTTGAAGTCTCCTTAATATTATAACTTTCTATTTAGGAAGTAAAGTACGACTAATAAACGGCACATCAGTCAGGTCAGGACGCGTGGAGGTGTCAATTAATGGGTCTTGGAAAAGTATCTGTGCATCAGAGTTCGACGAATACGCCGGGAATGTTGTTTGCAGGATGATGAACTTTAATGTCTGGTATGAGCTTCATTTTATAACACACCCTTTAGTAAAGGGGATATAGATTTGCTTTAGTCTGTCCGTATGCACACCCGTACGTTCGTTCGTCCCGTCCTTGGCCGTATGATTACACTAGAATGTTTTAGGATATCGTATTTACACTTCAACTTCGTCCTCTACGATGAAGTCTTATTCATCTAACGAGTGATAATTTCGGATGGTAAACAGGGCGATGTATTACTATCCAAGGCGTGGCTACAGTAGAACCGTTCACAATTTATTGGACGTTGTACAATGTTTTGACGTGTGGCATCGCCGAGCACATACGTTACGAGTTGCTGCGAGAAAGCGTGTCGTCATTCATTTTGTTGTGAACATGGCTGCTCCAACAGCCATTCGAAAAAGCCGTTATATGTATTTTCGTACATTCAAGGTCATAATTACAAATTTAGAAATTTCTTGTCCTGGTTGATTGGTTTGAGCTTTCATCATAAAACATGGTATAAATGAGCATTGATCACCAAACATGGTGTGATGGTAGTCTGTGTTAAGTCTTTGCTTGGAATTATATTTGGGTTCACTGGAGTCAAGGTAAAAATCAAAGTGTCTCAACATGGTTATCACATGACATTGTTAAACTCAGTATGATGATCAATTCATATCAGATGATTGTCAAGGTCGTTGTTGGAATTATGCCCAAACCTTTATGCATGCAATCTTGTCTTGTTTCTTGTTTGTAGAAACTTTTTTATTATTGGAGTCCTATTGGAAACTTTTTTATTATTGGAGTCCTATTGGCGAAATTGTCGTTTATAAAATTTAACACATTTTAAATGGCTGCATCAAGTTTAAAAATTTCGTAATCAGTTAGCCTGAATTTCCATCTGAAGTGTTTCTTCAATAGTTTCTGTTGTTTTGTATGTAAACAGTGTTTCGATGCGTTAAAAGACTCTATTGTTCTATTGTGATACCTCGATTGCTAGTCATACGTCACATGATAAAAAATAGCTTAAGCAGCCTGACAAAAGTATGTGGTGACGTACAATGAATAAATGATTTAAGACGTTCGGTCATCCGGTGAAAACGTACAAATAAACGTAACGTTACAATAGTATACAATATTCATTTAAAAGAATCAATATTACTTACACGTTTAATTATTATTGAACACACAGGGCATCATCCATAAAGAAGTGTTTATAGAAGTCATACTTAATGATGATAATACTCAATTAAACATGAATTATTTATTATACTGTGTACGTTTATTTCTCAAGGAACGTTTCTGTACTTCCTGGAAACTACTTTGGACGTGGACCAGGAGATGTGTATTTAAACACAACAAATTGTACGGGCAGTGAAACAGACTTGACATTATGTCTCTCCGGTCCGTGGCAGAAAGCAGAGTGCAAAGATGACTTAGTAGCGGCAGTTGATTGTAGATTTTGGGGTAAGAAAAATTGTAATTGTTGTTGCATTTAGGTTTTGTTGATTTTGATCACTTTATCTCATTTGTTTACCAGAAAACCAAGTGTAGAAATAGAATATGCAATCAAAATTTTAAAAAATATAATATTGAAATATTATTTGAGAAATACAACTATTTAAAATAATGGGATTTTAAAAAATAATTTCTTGTCTAACCAACAGTAAAAGAGAAATTTTATTGGTTTTCGAAGAAGAAATATAATTCGGCATTTGTTACTTTATATTTTTGAATAAAAATTAAACCACTGGTATTGGAAACTACCTTTTTACATAAAAATAAAAAAAAGTTCTGTATCACTCATTCATTTGAATTTTGAAATCAAATAAAATTATCTATTGAAATTAATTACAGAATCACAAATTCGCTTGAGGAACGGAGATTCAGCATATTCTGGACGCATAGAAGTGTTCTATAATGATCGATGGGGGATTCTATGTGGAGATGGATTTTCTGCAAACAATGCAAAAGTTGTCTGTAGACAACTTGGATATAATTTTTCAACGTAAGTGGTTAAATTTACAATCAATTCGAGAATCACATTAGATTTATGTGAAAACAACGGCAATTATTCTCAAATCGAAATTGATCATTTGATAAACCATACTATCTTTTCATCTCTACTATTTGGCTACAAGGGGAAGGCTGTTTTCTGGGCAAGACAGTTCCTCATACGCTTATTTTATATTTTACAAGCTTTAATTAAATTTTGTAAACAAAAGTCCGCCATCTTGGAAGAAAATAAAGGAATCGCGTGTTTCTTTTAATTCTGGTCGGCGCGCTATGCTCTTCTGAACCAGTTCATAATAAACTGAAAGAAAAATGGTTATATAAGCTCACTCCAACAACTTCATGACTATACACACAGTGTCTAAGCGTACAGTTAACCGAAACGGAAGTTGCTGATCTGTACGCCGATGATCACATAGTTGCTTACAGAAAAACTCGCGACATCGACTTTTTATTTGTTAAATATATTCAAATTAAACGTGCTTTTTGCAGAAATAATTTTTATAATAAGTACATCGTTGATTAATAGTCTAACTGTGATCTTGAAGTCTTGAACTAACGGCTAGTTAAGTTGCAATCTGTAATCTTTTCACACTTGATCAGTACAAAATGGGGAATAAGAGTGGAGAAAATCTGCATTTGTGACCTCATATTTTATAATGTATATCATGGAAAGGTATATATTTGACTTCCCGTGAAAGAAAAATCATTTCCAACGCTCACAAAATGCGTTGAACGGTGCTTGAACGAATTAGCACCGAGAAAATGGTCTTTCTGTGCAGCAACCGAAAGTGACAAGACTGTACGCAAAGTTGCAGTACCTCAATGTCAGACTGTACGAACAGTTGCGATCATAAGTGCATCATATACTGATCAACCCAAAAGCATCAATGAAGCAAGAACTTGTTAAAGGAATAAATCAAAGGAATCAACCAAATCTAATGTATTATTTATCAAAAATAAAACCTTATATGATCACATTTTAGAACTGACAAGCAAGTTTTGAGCTATAAATTGATAGGTTTTTTATCTACTGTTGAACCATATGAACGAATTGGTACACTTTGCAAATAAGACACCGATAATTGCTAGAAATCCTAAATCCCCTGATTGTGACATTAAATAAAACCAAGTATAAACCTGCTGAAATCCCTGCCGGTGTTGGCAAAAATATACATTATGCACAAATATGATTAAATAATAATAATAATCTCTTTATTTTAAGAAGGTAACTCATTAAGACAAAATCTATGACAACAAAATTAATACAAACAAATACAATATTTGCAAGTATAAAAATTTAGTCAAATGAAGAAATTGCTTATTTTCAATGAGGCCTTCTAAAATGGATAAACGAAAAACATATATTACAACATATGAAACATCAATACTTAAAGACAGACAAAATTAATCATATACACTATAGATGCTATAGGCAAATTTCGATTACAAATATGCATCGTGTAAGATTATGTGAACAACTATATATCAAATACAAAAGTAATAACAATTTAAAGAGGTTGTATTTCAAACAAGTAAGTTTGAATCTGGTCGTTGACAGGAAAATTCTATTTAGTGGTTTCAGATTTTGAAATCCACCACTTCGTGACTGAGTTAAGTTAGTCTACAATTACGTCTGCAACTGCTAAGAATTTCATGTTTAAGGTCGTTAAAATGTCGAGTTGGATTTCATTTTGGCCGACTTTCATTGGTAGATTTCAGGGATTATGTTAATCTGCTTGTAGCATTCTATGAAATCTTTAGAAACTATGGTTGAAGTACTAACGCGTATTTGTCCAGCTATATTTTGACTTGTACTGTTCGCACTTCAGAGAAGAAATGAAAACATAACAGCGG
The DNA here is from genome assembly GCA_038501625.1 of Corbicula japonica. Classification (NCBI taxonomy): domain Eukaryota; kingdom Metazoa; phylum Mollusca; class Bivalvia; order Venerida; family Cyrenidae; genus Corbicula; species Corbicula japonica. The sequence goes on along the minus strand of JAZAYU010000687.1, from coordinate 130,538 downwards.
GCCTCTACATATCTTACACGGTCTGACCATTGATATAGCTCGGTTGGGCTATAGTCGTTTTTTCACGCCCCCTTTCACGAAGAACTAACAAGAGATTTAAAAACAAATCTGACTTTGAAACAGAAGCCAAGATCAGTTATTTGTTTTTACAATTGTATTATTAAAAGAATGAGCAAATTTGTTGAAAAAATATGCATTTTTCAGGTTCCCGTGCAAGAATTATTAAGTTTAACTGAAGCTAAAATGATAACCTGTCGATATAATCAGAAAGCATTAACTGGAACCATAAATTGTTAATGATCTGTTTGACAACTATGCGTACAGATGCTAGGCATCTGTTAACAACTAACGATCGCGTACAGTTGCAACTATGCGTACAGTCTTATCATTTACAGTGACATAAAGAAAGTATCATTTTCTCGTTGCTAAGTCGTTCAAACTCAGGTCAACGAAGTACACAAGTTGAATAAATGAATTTTCTCCCACACTACAAATATGGTCCAAAATCTATTTACACAAAGACATTTCAACCCAAAACGTCCCGTTTGTTCAATGTTTTGTTCCTGTTTTCACTGATCGAGTTGGGAACTATGATGGATTATAACAATACTAACCCTTCCGTTAAGTCGATATGATCACAGCAGGACTAACAATTAACGTCGTACTTACCACAGAAATATTTTTTTCCAAATGCACATTAAATTTGGTTTATTTACCAATAAATAATTCGATGTCGCAGGTTTTTGTGTAAGCAACTATGTGATCATCGGCGTACAGATCAGCAACTTCCGTTTCGGTTAACTGTACGCTTAGACACTGTGATACAGCTCCTCACATCTCGTCGTACATTAACGGAAGAGCACGTAGGTGTGTATTGCGACAGTGACTTTTAAACCACAAATACATGAGCTTCGGCGAAGTTTAAAACTTTTTAGGCATCCTCACTTTTTATAGAAAAGCTCACCAACTCATTGTTTATTTAAGATTATCTATTTTTATTAACAACGTAAATTTCCGTTTTTATTTCTAGATTGTTTTATCTCCCTTGAATCATCGTTTGTTATGTATTAACCAGGTTTTCTCAGGAAAACCAGTTGTTAGATTAGGGCATCTCGTCGGCGGGCGAGCGGGTTGGCGGGTGGGCGACACAAAATTTCGTGTCCAGGGTATAATTTCGTCATACACAGAGGGATTTCAAATTACTTTGCACAAATGTTAAACATTACAAGACGTTGTTACACGTAAATCACCAGCTCCTGTACGTCATGTCAAGGTCACTGTATTAATATGTATTTCTTGTCAAGGCTATAACTTCTTATGAGTAGAGGGATTTCAAAATCACGTAGCACAGATGATTACCATAATAAGACAATGTGTCATACATTAGGCCTAGCCGCATACTTTCGTGGTCACTGTTACCAACAACAAAAAAACATTTGTTACTTTTTTCTATTTATGTGGTGCTGTTGTCACATTTTACAAATAGCAAGTCAATTCTGATCAACTTATAGATCATTTTCTGTATATTTTATTTGAGATTGTCAATAGATGCCTAACTTAATTTAAACTACAACAGAACAATACAAATATTTCAGAGATTATTCAGCAGAAATTGATAAGTATGGTGGAAGTTACAGTGGGTATCCACTCATCATTAAAGGTCTCTCTTGTGTGGGTGACGAGACAGACATTTCTATGTGCACATCGTCTAGATGGGATTCGGTTAGTTCTGGCTGCACGTATCTAAGCGTAGGTGTAAACTGTCGTAAGTACTAGCCAGTTATAAAATATTGTTCAATCCATTTATTTCTTGAGATCAGATGACTTAAATAAGACAGTGTAGTGTATTTGAATGTAAATACCTATATTTTTATATAATGATATTGCTTCTATTGGGGAGCGAACCCGCACCGTCACGGCGACAGCGCTGTCAGGGTAGACAGCGACTACCGACTGAGCTAGCCGGGAGAATTCCCCCAAAAAGTTGATAGGAAAACCCTGAAAAACGTTGTCATCACTGCATGACATCGATAACGGAATATTTTACTGATAATACTTCTGACTATATGTACTGAGAAACATCATTTTTACGGCCGCCACACTGCTCAAATAGCGCTACTGTGAATTTCAAATGATATTGCCTCTACTGGGGAGCGAACCCACACCTCAAGGAGACAGTGCTTAGGCATGCAATTCCGACAACGTTACCGACTGAGCTAGCCGCGACAACCCCCAAAATTTTGATCGGATATTCACGACAGCTACATGTATTTCAAAACAAAGCGACATGGAATGATTTATTATTGAGTAATTAAGTGAGATATTAAAAATAAGCTATTAACAAATGACCATTAGAATACACTTAACAACTTTTTTAAGTATACACTTTTTTTCCTCCCGATTTTTTTTCATATTTGTAAGAACGAAATTGTAACTGTTATACCTTTCAAATGACAGTAAAATCTTGATTATACACTGTTTAATTATCGACTTCCATACTGCACGTGCATTTCGAAGACTGCATCAGTTTAAATTTAGGGGTACTTCTGAGGAATATTAGCGACAAGTGCTTGTTTCGATTTTCCTTCCACACCTTCAAGCAATTTAAATCTGTGTGTGGTCTGAACTTGGAAGGCGCACACGAAATAGGCTAGGATTCCCCAAGGAGTCATTTGGAACTGTATTTCCTCAAAGAGATGAAGGTGGTTATACACGTTGTTGACTGATGTTGTGAATTTGTAGTCTGTGGGTGCCAGTATTCTAAATGATTGTGAGCTGTTAGTTGTCTGTCATTTTGAATATTGTTTTAACAATAAATCAGTTAGTATTTATTGCATGTTTTATAGAAAGTTTAAGAGAAATACCTCATTTATCAAGCCAGTAATGCCCCAGTGCGAAGGTTTATATTAAGAAAAAGTTGTTAAGTGTAGTATCAAACACAAAAACTTGCTCTGTGAAGTATTTAGTCTCTTAAGTAGATATTTTATAAACCATGTTCTATTTTCCTCTTTATTTTTGTGTATGAAGCTGTGTTTTCTGAATGTTGGCATTAATGATACGGATATTTCGCCTTAGTACTCTAGAATTAATTTTAACTAGGGATGGGAACGATAAGCAAATTCGATACTCGGGTACTCGGATCTTCTCGAAACCTTTCTCTAACGTAAGTAGAGAATATCAGCTTAAGGTTCCGCAAACATTGCAAATGGCGAAAAATGGCCAAATTTTCAAAATTGAATTTTGGGGAAAATACTTATTGCCACCTAGATTTTAGTAACGAAATGTATTTAGCTAAGGATGTAGTAAATGTTTGCACGCTCAATTTAGTCTAATTCATGTTCTAATTAACAGGCACATACTAAAACAAAAGAAAAACCGTTTGCATGAGAACTCTGAAATCCATGGACAATATACCAAAGCAACTCGTACCTGAAATAAGTATATGCTGGTCTACAATGTTAAGTGCCAATTTGTCAAAATAATGTTAGGGTTTTCAAGAAATTCAAGGAAAACTTACTTCCGGGTTTCTACTTTCAGTTTCGGTTTGAAGTCAAAATGTACTTCTTAAAATTTCTGACCATTATTTTAACAGATGACCACAAAGTATTGTAAATAAGTGTTTACGTGATACCTTTATCATTTTTCTAGACGTTTTAAACAGCCATTTCAGACTTCTTGTGCAAACGGTATTTCGTTTTTGTGTGTGTCTGTTCTATGTAAATAAAGCATTTTTTTCAAACAACTTGAGCATCCAAACTTTAATACAGCCATGTGACATTATATTTCTTCACTTTTATTGGTCTGCCAGTGGGAATTAATATCGAGTTTTGAAAAGGTACATCAAAATGTTAGAATTCAAACCGAAAGTAGAAATCCGGAAGTAAGTTTTCCTTGAATTTCTTGAAAACCCTAACATTATTTTGACAAATTGGCACTAAACATTGTAGACCAGCATATACTTATTTCATGTATGAGTTGCTTTGGCATATTGTCCATGGATTTCAGAGTTCTCATGCAAACGGTGTTTCTTTTGTTTTAGTAAGTGCCTGTTAATTAGAACATGAATTAGACTAAATTGAGCATGCAAACATTAACTACATCCTTAGCTAAATACGTTTCGTTACTAAAATCTAGGTGGCAATAAGTATTCCCCCAAAATTCAAATTTGAAAATTTAGCCACTCTTCGCCATTTGCAATGTTTGCGGAACCTTAAGTTCTGACGATCGTACCGAGTATGATCATGCCAGACTGCCTGCCATTATCGATCATTCAAGAAGATACACAACACATTTACAGGAAAAACAATACCTTAATGATACTTAGTCATATTTAATGCATTTCGACCATCAACTTTTGAAAACATTTAACTAAACAATCGACCATTAATTAGCTCGTGGCACAAACTAGAACATCACCGTAAAATGTACACAACGTAAAAATAGTATATGTTCTCTAATCAGATTTTATTTCAGTTTTGCAAACTTCAAATCAACAATCGCATTTGAATATAATTTTTGCATAAACAAAATCAATTAAAAGACCGACAAGCGAAGCGTCGTACTTAAAATATTCAGGTGCTAATTTTCATGATTGCATACTGTCTGTGTCACAGCATCAAATAATAACGTCAATTAGGCGCCATATATCGGATATATGTGCCCCTAACTGTCATCTTGTTTATTTGAAATCAGGTGCGAGGTGTTAATAATCAACTGTCAGTCGGAAATTTGTAAGATTCCATAAGACAACTGTAACAGTTATAAAAATTGGTTGATTTTTGGTACATTTTGTGATCGAGTACTCGAATACTTTATGAACTACTCGGGTACTCGGACGTAAATCGAGTACCCGAGTACTCGCATACTCGTTCCCATCCCTAATTTAAACGATTTCTCAGCAAAAAATATTTTCACTTACCTTTCATTTAGTTACTTCGATACGATTGGTTGGTGATTCGCCTTCAATGGGTCGAATAGAGTTGAAACATAACAATGAATGGATATCGGTTTGCGAAGAGAATTTCGTTACAGAAAATAATAAAGTTATTTGTAAAATGCTGGGAATTAACTATACCAGGTATTGTTGAATTTCATATGAGAACAAGTTTGTAACACTTAATTTTCCATTTTACAACCATATCCTTATTAAAATTAAATTTAAAGAATTTTGCTTATATTTGTTTTTTATGCTATTTAGCGTACCATGAGAAATAATTTAGTGGATGTTATAATCGCCAATCTCCTGAAACAGGACAGCTTTTATGCTTCACTTTAAAACATAGAGATCAGACTGAACAACATAAGAGTTCATGTCAGAAGGAATACTTATCTGCTGACGTGAACGGGAGCAAACCTAAAGCCCCTAGCCATGCAGTTCAAAATACGCTACTTATTGAGCTAGCCGGGACAGCTCCACATAAGGTTGATCGGATAACCCTAAAAAACGTAATTATCACAGCATGACACCGGTAGCCGATAATTAACTGATAACAGTAATGACTATATGTACCGGGAGACTTTTTACGGCCGTCACTCAGAAGATTTTGTGATCTTTATCGCAACTTGATTCCATTTGGTCTCTCTTCTTTAAGGCTGGCTCTGTTGGAATGCTTTGTTTTCTTGGTATGGCTATTGCTTTTAATATTATGCACATTTCATTTTTTTCTAAATTTTGAACAAGATTATAAGTATTCATGAGTCAATCTGACGGTTCAATCTGAACCTCTACCAGCACACTATAACTTGTTGAACAGATAAAGACTTAATTTAACACCATTAAAATGTTTTCTAAACCTTTAAGGGAAATGCGAACGGTTATATGCGCTAACCGATATCTAGCTAAGCCGACGATCCTTTCAAAAGGTAGTGGTATAACATGAAAATTCGTCTGATCAGAGACATGGGTCAGACTTACATAAATTTTACACACGGTTATAAATATTTTAGTTTACATCTTTAAAAAAGTTTTGAAATACTTTGAGGAGATTGTATTACTTAGAACGAAAAAATGTTTCCATAGTACCGAAGACGTTTCTCAATAGTTATCAAAAATAAGATAGAGTCACGAAATTATTTACCTACAATTCCGTCTTATTGTACATACATAATAATAAGTTTATTTCATCTACAGTCATTTATAACATATGGAAACATATTTAAAAGTTTATTTATTATCTTTCTCATATTTAATGTAGTTAAATTAATCAGTACAATTTCCAATCAGGGATTACAAAATGACAGACAATCGATTTTTGTCATCGACGTCGAAGTACATTAAGATTCAGAATTTGAAATGCAACGGAGACGAAATAGATGTCCAACAATGTCCTTCGAATACATGGGGATCATCAAATTGCTCATTTACACAAGCTGCTGGCATAAGTTGTAGTAAGTAATATAAACTTCTTAAAAAGAAGAGATATTTTTTTGATCAATTTCCAAAGTTCAATTCCCAAACATCAATTTTGGGCATTAGAATAAAACTGTAAAGTACAAAGTTAAACTCGAAATTGCATTGCTTGAATTACGATGTTATCTGCTTCATCGAGAAAATATAGAAAATGAAGCCAAATATGGCACCATAGCATGTCTTTCATATTTCGACCTTCATCAGACAGTGACATGGAATACGAGGCAATTCGACGAATTACAGTTATGCTGTATAATGTGTAAGTGTGAATTACAGTTATGCTGTATCATGTGTAAGTGTGTAAAATGGGCTTTCATCATCTCGCATTTCTTCTAGCTTTAACTGAAAATATAACAGTTATTTTGAGAAAACGCTTCGTTTTGTACGTTATATTGCATTTTAATGTATAGAATTATATATAATTTGAAATAGAAGAAAATGGAACTTTGAAAGCCATCGAACACGACAAATATGAAACTATTTCAGGCTCGGATTGATTGAGCCTAAAAGTCTTGTTTGATAGACACATTTCTTGATTGTTTGCAGACACTCCAGTTAAACTAATTGACGGAAAAGACAGGCGGAACGGGCGGGTGCAATTGTTTCGTGACCAGAACTGGTTTGATATTTGTTATAGCAACCAATCCGTTTTAGACAGAAATACCGGAAAAGTGATTTGTAGGATGCTTGGGTTTAGTACAGGGTATGTATGTTTCACTTATTTAATGTTTCATCAAATTGTATTTTAAGAGATTTTGTTTTAAAAGTCACTAAAATTGTGTTTTTATCGGAGGAATTTACTGCGAAAGCCTTTGTTATTCGGTGCAAAATAATTGACGATTTGCATTCGGCAGTTTAATGTGAATTGTTGTGCACCATAACTAGGTTGAAAGAAGGGTAACGGGGTAAGTCTTTAAAATATCTTATTAAATGGTGATTTCCTGTTCTAGAAGCCAAATATTAATATGTGGCCTGTAACCATATATAACGAAAATATATCATAAATGTTCATGTAGAGCTATGCATGATTTTTTTAGATTAAATCAAAGTTGAAGTTTCAGTGGTTATTGAAGTGAAATTACAAACAAAATCCTGTAATTTATATGAATAATAAATATATTAACATAATGTATTAATATATAATGATCATATAATTATAATGTTTAGTCTATAGCCAAGTAACGTAGACTTTAAGTGACCCTTAACTACATTTTTATGTATTGTTTACGTGATGTTTTTGAAAACTCATGCAAATGACCTGTTTGCTCACAAACGCTTAACAAAATAATAAACTTTTGTCTACTTGCTATCAAACTATCCCCGTTTCACAAGTACATACCGTTTCAATACTTTTTAAAACAAATTATCACACTCCTCTTTTGGTACATAAATCACAAACCGGTAAACTGCAGATCCCAACGCATTTCTGGAAATTTATCCTCTACCAGATGATATAGGTTCTTTTTCTTTTTGAAAAAGAGGACGAAAAAGGCACAGACCAGGTTAAGGCTATATATGGAGGGTGCGGCAATACTTTATTTTTATCCGACTTCAAAAACGGGTCTACAGTTTAGATAAGTGGGCTAGAGAACCGTCGCGTCTCACATAGACTTGCTTGAGTCCTGTTTAAGGACATTTTTTCTCATTGTTGATCGCAATTTTCTCAGAACTACATTTCTACAGATTATTCTGGCACAAAACTACCTTAAGGAACACCAATTTTAAAAATGTGTCCATCATTTCTAAAACCATGCGTATGACACATTCTCTGCAGCCAATGTTTGTTTAGAATATCGGGCCTTGTGGCTTGTTTAAAAGCCAATATCCCGTTTTCAACTGTCCTTTTAGGCTCATAAAAATGAACCTATGTCTCAGTACATGTTATCAGATATTAGGTGCCTCTTGGGCAGTTTCCTAGCCATAGGTTTCTGCTCGTCACTTAGTAAAAGGAGATTTTTAGCACTTTTTTCCTAAGCTTGATTTTATTTTTCAGAATTAAGTGAAATGATGCTAAACCCAAGTCTAGCGCATACACGCTAACTATGCAGTTATTGAAATACTCGCAGCTAGTACAGACACACACAAAAAACGTCGTGCACGAGTTTTATGAGAATGCCAAATTGAATTTTATTATATGGTTGTGCCAGAATTCGATCTTACATGTATGAGTTTCTGTCTAAATTGCTGAATTGTATTTACCAACTGCGCTAAGCGGGTTTCTTATTTTACACTCGTTTAATATTATGTTAATAAATATGTGATTTGATATTGACCCTGTTATTTGTCCGAGGGTAGACGTATTGGCCCTCGTTTTATTATACAACAAAATGTCAGTTCTACTGTGATTCCTGTGAGCTCTAAATATCAGAAAACTTTTTCTTCTCCGACATAATCTTAATGTTAAAAGCACCAGTCCTCCAGAAATATAAAACAAAAGTTTCGTGCTGAAATTTTTATCACGTTTTCGGCCCTGTCTAATTAGCCAATAAAATTGCTTCAAATGCCGGCTTTATATCTATAACACTTTTCGGCCCGGGACCGACAAAGTGTTAATGATAATGGCCCTGTTGTAAAGCAGGCCGTCATGTTACTGAACGAGGCAGATGCTTTTTGTTCGATGGCTTTCAAAGTTCCCTTTTCATCTTTTTCAATATCACAGTAGCGTTGTTTGTGCTGTGTGGCGGCTGTAAAAAGTCTCCCCGTACATTCAGTCAGTGCTGTTATTAATTACGTCCTTTGAATGTCGTTGAGCACGATAAGTATGTACTTCATTAATAGTACTTCTAAAATTACCTTTTGTTTCAATATTTCGGCCAGTTTTGAGATGGGTGGTTTCAATTTCCCAGCTAATATTGATTCGGATATTGTTCAATCACCCCCTAGGATATACTTCCTGCTTTTTTAAATTTTACGTTTGGCGTTGTCAGTTATACGCATGATTTATATTCTAAGATCCCCTGTCAAAATTCTTTTCTGTTTAGTTCCGCCCATTGTTTTCTCGTTTAGGGCAAACCCATTCTTTTATCTGGGGACCATACGCCGCTGAACATGGAATGGTATTAATCTGAAAATACCGCATTGAAGATTACTTGTCCACCGCCATATGCATACCATCGTTTGGGATGGTCAAAATTGTACTGTTTATTGGTGTAAATATTGAGTTGCGCTCAACCCGGGGCTAGGCGGCGTGTGCATTATATTGCATTTCCATTACTGTCCATGAACAGGCTCAATCAAACCGAGCCTTCAATATTTTCATATTTGTCGTGTTCGATGGTTTTCAAAGTTCCCTTTTCATCTTTCATATCGAATTACAAGAAGATCGTAACGTTTACTAAATTTGCCGACAGTAGGGTCAAATGCAAATCTGCCAAGTCAATATTGTTGGACAATACACCTATAGGTCGACCAAGCTAAATTGGCGATGTTTACAATTATTAATAGAATGTAAACACGGGTTAAGACAAATTTACGCGTTAAAAATAACATTTTTGCAAATATACACAACGCCTCCTCGATAGCACAGTGGTTAACGGGTCCGTCTGGCATAGGCCTAACTTTTTTTCGGCACGGGTTCGATTCACACTGACACACAGCGTTTAAGGAAATATTTTAGATTTATATTTTTAAGTTTTATCGCAGTTATTTCATATTGATTGATATATTTTGCTTCAATTTATTTAATCGCAGAAATAATTATTGTTTTAAAAAAATTTAAAAAAGTAAAAAAAAAAACCAACATGTTTCGAACCTTTAACCTGTAACAGTGTTGCTACTATTGCATTACATATTGACTGCGTCTTAGACCACTCGGCTAATGGGACAAGTATTGGGAGCTTCACGCTTTGTATAAAACAACGATTAAAATATCAATTCTATGTTTTCATGTAACGCCAATGTAAACATGCCAATGTAAACATTGCCAAATTACCTTTGTCCAATAATAAAGGCAATCAAATTTGCAAAAGAACCGGTTTGTTGATTTCAAATGTATATATACATGTTCTCATAATATTATAACAGCGATGATCGGCGAACCAGTTCGTACCGGTTTGAAACACGTAAATACTGTGTGTTTGTAAAAGTTTTTGAACACTGCTCGTATGATGAAGCTTAATCATTTCTTTTTGTGGATAGCATGAGAATTGTTTAGTTTTATATCAATTTAAACAATTATTACGAAACATTCGAATTCTTCGTAGTAAAACTAAAACCTTGCTTAATATATCTGAAATAAGTAGTTGCTTATTAATTGACTGTGCACACGTAATTGCCAAAACTACAAATTAAATACGTATAATTTTCAGAAAAGTTGTCATATTTGCAACGGAAGGGAACAACACAACATTTAACTTGTCCTGTAATGGCTCTGAAAACGATATATCACAATGTAAGGAAAGCAGTGGAAACTGTTCGGAAAACAGTCGACTCGGAATATCATGTGGTATGTAAATACTGGCGACAGACCGTCTACACATACTCATTTGAAAATATTCTCAGAAATTTGATTACGAAAGGAACATAGATATAATAATTATGCTCTCCTCGAGAGTCAGATTCACAAGTTTTGAGTAATATAAATGCAGAAATAAAGTTCAGGCAATCTTCATGACTGTACAATAATATATTTTATTATTAACATTTCTTTAGTCAATCGTTTAGGTGTGTTTGTAAGTTCAATTATTCTGAACGAAATACGTGACAACTGAGCGTTCCTATAAAGTTTTTCAACTTCCACAAATAACGTACTTGTGGAAAAATTCAAACATCAAAATCCTAGGTTAGCCATTAAATAAATATAATTTCGAAAACTGGACACAGAGATGACCCTTACATATGACTTGGTCTCTATGGTTATGCCGAGAAGCCATCTTGGGGCTTCCGCCTGAATCTTGTCTGCACACATCTAGTTTTGCTCGCTTTATTGGCATCTTTGGTTATAGTTTGTGTTTATGGATTTATAGTAGCGAAACTTGAAAAGAGCTTGTAGGCTCTCGATCAGTTGATGTAACTTCTTGCTGATTTACGGGTTGCAGTTATGGTGAGTTTACGATAAACACAAGCGAAAAATATCTTCAGATCTTATTTCTTTTACCTGATTACTTCGTTGTTAATTTCATTTAAATTATTTAAAACGGATCTGTCGGATCTACAATACAAGTGTACTGATCGTTTCAATATTTTGACTTTGGAAATCGTAAGTAATTATACTTGTTAAGAACAGTGCTAAATCTAATCACACCAAGTGAATCTCATTCACTGGTTCATTTGTTATGTTTTGCATTTTTTCAGACTGTGCAGGATAGTTAGGCTTAGTGTGGTGTTCAAATATTATTAGAACTTGCAGGGTATTAACATTCAAATACTTTCGATTGTTCTAAATCTAAACCAATTTAAGGCATATAATCAACAGATATGTGGATTTACTCTCAAATTTTTCATTTTGAAGCAGCCGACTGCTATTTCTAGTTTTATATTTTATTTAATGTTTATACAGAAACACCTGTTAACCTCAAGGGCGGCAGAACCGAGTATATGGGAGCGGTATCAGTCCATCTATATGGCAGAGAAGGTGCAGTTAGCGAAGTATACAACAACAATGCTGCAAAAGTCATTTGTAGAATGCTAGGATATAATTTTACAGAGTAAGCTCATTTAGATATTTCTAGCTTGTTCGCTGCCTTTTAAAGTTTCATTTACATATATTAAAATATTACAGATTCCTTGTTTGTGTTTTGCGGTGGCTGTGAAGTCTCCCCGTACATTTGATCACCGATGTTATCGTTATCGACCTTTAAAGGTCTTTGAGCACTATACAAATGTTCCTTAACGTATCTGCTTCCACCAAGTATATTTTGTCAACATTTCTTCTCCGTTTCAACAGCATAGTAGTTTGCTCTGCTACCGTCCGGAAGGACTATTGATGTGATTTAATTATTCCAAACAGTGTATTTTAGTCTTTTTGAAATGCTTTATCAGCGGAAACCAACTGTCAAAAAGGTGAAATATCATGAATCGCAATACTCAGAAAACATAGCCTCCCCACGCAGCGAAAAAAAAACTAGAGAGGCAAATGATATTTTATGTACTAGGAAGCGAACCCGCACCGTCACGGCGACAGCGCCTAGCCATGCAATTCCGACAACGTAACCGACTGAGCATGTGTTCATTAAAATATCAATTTCAAATTAGACACAAGCAATTAACGGAAACGATAACCCCTTGCTGAAGCTGAACAAGTATATAAGATCAGATGTCATATATATGGAATTAGATGACTTTAAGGACATACGTGTTCCAGTAAATGAACACGTTAAACTGTAATGAGTAATAAAAGTTATGTTTTTTTACAATTTTAAAAGCATATGATAATGCTATGTTGTTATAAAATACGCTTGTTATACGAAAGGAACGGCTCCTGTTATAAAGACCTGAATTTTGAAAAGGTCAAATCGAATATCAGTAAAAATCGTAACGTGACGATATTTACTTTTTAACTACCAACAGTAAAACCCCGCATTAAGCATACCCGAAATTAAGACAACCTTGATAAAAAGACCACTACTCTAACGTCCAATTTTTCAGTTGTGAACCATTTTCTACCTCAAAATAATGACCACTACACAAGAATACAACTTTTCCGAATTCCAAAAGGTTGTCTTAATAAAGGATTACTGTAATTGAAATTACAGTTATTTTCGCCGTATATTTATATGCTAGTGTCCAAAAGAAACGATACCACTTGTTTGCAAGGACATACAATTTATTGTATGCAATAGAACATTTGAATTGGTCTAGTTCATTCGAGAGACCTTTTATCAGCATCATGCATGTGCACAAAACACAATTTCATCAATCCTTCATATTCACAAACATAATTTACAGATGGGTCAGGTCTAAAACAAACATTTTATTGAAAGTTTGATATCGTTTCTTTTGGACACTAGTATATATATAAGTTCAGCATAGTTATATCGCTCGCTTCGAAGAAGAAGGGATATACTGTTTTAGCCTTGTCTGTCCGTTCTTCTTTCGTTTGTTTCATTCTTCCGTTCGTCCGTAACAAATTTTCCGTCGCAGTTTTCTCAGCAACTATAACAAGCAGCAGCCTGATATTTTGCACATTGCTTTATCCTATAGTCCCATGGTGTAAAGCGATTTTATGCTCCTTGCTCATCTTCTTCCTGTTAACCATTTTTTTTAAAGATTGTTTTACTATATAAATTTATTACATCAACCAAAGGGAATCTTTATTTTTCGTCGCAGTTTTCTAAGCAACTATAACATGCAGCCGCCTGATATTTTGCATTTTGCTTAATCCCATAGTCCCATATGATGTCAAGCGATTTTATGCTCCTTGCTCATCTACTTCCTGTTTACCGAATACTTAGCTTTTTACAAAAAGATTACATACATTCACAATTTCCGTCGCAGTTTTCTAAGCAACTATAGCATAGAGTAGCCTAATATTTTGCATATTGCTTTATCCTATGGTCCCATATGGTGTAAAGCGATTTTATGCTCCTTGCTCATCTACTTCCTGTTTACCGAATACTTAGCTTTTTACACATAGTTGACATACATATTTCATATATAGGTAAATACTTGGAAAAATTTGACACCCATTATACATTATGAAAAATGCAAATTACATTTTGAAAGTCAGATTTCTCAAAGCGGGGTATCATTAGTGAGCAGTAGTTCACAGATTTACCTTTTTTATTAATCTATCATTGAAACGCATATTCTCTCCGGAAGCGCAAAAGGTAAAAATCAATGCTATGTTATATAACTGTTATCAATTTAAAGATATATAGTACTCAGTTATTTTTGCTCTTGTTATTTAAACATAGCGTACATGTGTATAAATAATTGTCTGAAAAATTCTTTCGTATGTACTTACGCATTTCCAACAGAACTAAATTATTGCACGAGAATTGGAAGCGTGTCTAAGGTTTTAACAGCTGCTGAATTATTTAATTTTGCATTGCTGTTAGAGTGCAGCTGTTTGAATTTTGTGGTTAGACTGAAGGCACATTCAAACGGGTGATTATATTAGCACTGAAATATAAGAATCTACCAAATATGGTCTTACGATCTCACATACTGTCTCAAACCGCCTGCACAATGTTTATAAAATCCTTACGGTTCTGTAGAAGTGTGCCAAGCGTATCAAACTAAGTATGAAGAGACAAATGGTTTATGATTACATACTTTTTCACCTTGACTAAGCCGAGTCGTTCTTTTTCACCTTACATAGCTGAGTCGTTCTTTTTCACCTTACATAGCCGAGTCGTTCTTTTTCACCTTACTTAGCCGAGTCGTTTTTTTTTCATCTTACTTAGCCGATTCGTTCTTTTTCACCTTACTTAGCCGAGTCGTTCTTTTTCACCTTACTTAGCCGAGTCGTTCTTTTTCACCTTACTTAGCCGAGTCGTTCTTTTTCACCTTTCTTAGCCGAGTCGTTAACATCCTGAGGAAACTCCGCGACACATTACTGTTTCAAAGGCGATGCCGGACACTTGACTGTATATTAACTATAGGTAATTGTCAAAAACGACAATCTTTGGCCAAAGTTTACCGTTTATGGCATCGAATTAGCGCTAAAAATTCTTATTTGAATTGGAGCCGCGTCTGGGGCCCTAACTTGCTAAAATAAAAGAGCCGCGGTCGCAGCTCCAGCTCCTACGGGCCTGCAACTGATATGGAATTCAAGTTTTGTCGAGCCTAAATGTGTATTGATTACGCGCCATATCGGATCACGGAATCAGGAATTTTAAGTCATCATTTTCCTTAATTTACCAACGTTCCAAATCATCAAATCGTCCATGTTTAACAGGCATTATTTTCTTTTTTATTGTTAATTTTGAGAATTTGACGTATTATCAACCTAAACTCTATACTTATTTATAAATGGTACATCCGATTTAATTTTAATTCACTGATAAATTAAATTTAATATGAAGTAATAAATTCATCCATTCATTTTACACTTATTCACTATTTCAGAGAGGTAGAAAAACAAACGATTGATCAGTTCAGAACACAACAACCTTGCAGTTACGGTAATTTTGAACGTGTGGAATGTCAAGGCAATGAAATGGACATAATGGAATGCAAAGACAGCTATCGGACATTTGGAAGTTCGAGTTCATACTGTTACGTATCAGGAGTAAACTGCCGTAAGTTTATTCAGTATTTTTTTCGGTTTGGTTGCTGTAAAGATATTTTTCAAAATTACGATGCAATTTCAAGTTAAACCAACTACCAGAGACCTCAAATGATATAATGACTTCCTTATTTGACGTATATACAAACAAAGCAACCCCTCTAATTTAACAAAATATTAGATTTGATGACGGCGCGCAAATACCATATATTAGCTGGTAAAGTATTGGTTTTCCCCGGTAAGTATTTAGAAACAGTCAACACATGAAGCATGATTCATTACGCTATCGGCATGGGTAGAAAAATGATCTGAAGATTTCATTTTAGTGGATATAAATGCAATGCTATATAAATTATATGAATTTTCAGTAAAATATGTGTTACGAGGTGTGTCAACACTTAAAGTGTTTACTAAAACACTTTATATGCATGGATAAAATATATGAAACAACGTTCGGAACGCTTCGACATTTATGGCGATCATCATATTCTTTTGCGATTTTATAGGCGACACTCTGATTTGTTCGTAAAGTTGTTGATAAAGCACGTTTTGTGACCCCTCGCCAGATCCTGATAACGTAGCGGTTTTATGTGATGATTTTAATTAGATTGCAAACAAAGATCATTCCAGAATCTAGAACTTTCTATTAAAGCCTTTAAGCAATTTATCAACAGTTAAAACAAAAGCTGGAACTTTCTAGATCAAGGACACAATTCTTTTACAGAAAATTTGTAGAAAGTCAAAGAAAGATCATGTTTATTAGTAAACATTTTTTTTACAAATGAAACTAACACAATTCTTTTCAATCTTTCTTACAAATCTTTCTTTCAATCTTTGCTTACAAATAGAAAATTCAAACAAGATTCATCGATCTAATAGATGGCCGATCACAGAATTTATATTTTTTGTCCTAACATCTCATTTTATAAATGTTTCAAATATATATTTTAGAAACTCCGATTCGTTTAATGCATGGCAAACAGTACCAGTATGGCCGGGTAGAGGTAAAATACAATTCCTCCTGGCATCCTATGTGCAGCAACGGATTCACTCTAGAGAACGCGTATGTCTTGTGTAGAATGTTAGGACACAAACATGTGAGGTGAGTAACTTTGATCGACTGCGTTTAAAAACCATATTAGTCAATATATATATTAACGTGTGAATGTCTAGTAAACTAATATTTTGCTTGTAAGATGTGGTTTGAAGAAGCCATACTATATTTTCGTAACTTAGTACGATGTAATTAGTGGAGTTATCTCGTAATACAATATAACGATAACATGGCATTAAGTTGCATTACTCATCGGATTAAAATGCCATTGAAATCGTTCGGCTTATTTTACGAAAAACAAAGGTATATTATTATTTTTCGTTTTTTTAAAACATTATTTAGAACAAATAAATGTTCGTTGAGTCAATGTCAGTAATCGTTGGTGATCTTTTAAAGCGCGTTTTATTTTCAAATATTGCATTAATGAGGAAACGCTTTTTGTTTTAAAATAGATGAAAAGGGAACTTAAGGTAATTCATACTTGCTCATAATACAGTTTAACTGATGATGAGCTGTGAAAATAAAATTATTATTTTTTTAACAATTTCCAAACAAACTGTTATTATTTTGTTATAAACAGATGAATATTGATAATTATAGGAGATAATTGTTGAAAAAAAACGAATTTTGTTAGAATAGTAATAAAATGTGGTACCTGCTATGTTGTCTAATCCTTGTGTCAAAATAAAGCACTTTCCACACAACTAAACTAAGAATAATTAATTACAATATCCAGTTCAATGTTCCCTCTAGGGCCAACCAGTTCTATTTTTTCAAATAACTTGAAAATATTGTTTTATAAATCAAAATCCAAACACATCATCCATAGTCCCATGAGGTCACTCACCCATGCTAAAAGCATGCAAATCATGCCCACTTGTGTTTACCTTAGGACAATTTAATCTCTACATGTATACCAATGTAAATCTTGTGTGATGGTATTTGTGGTGTGAAATTGTTAAAAAAATGATAATTTTATTTTCACAGCTCATCATCAGTAAAACTGTGTTATGAGCAAGTATGAATTACCTTAAGAAACGATTAAACATGCCAGAGGAGGAATATTGAAATTCATATATTATCGTTGAAGGTCAATATGAGTTAGAATTTGGAATATTTAGAACTTTGTTACGGCACACATATCGTTCAAGAAGAATGATGATTTTGAACGAAACAAAACTTCATTACGATTGCAATTATATAATTATGTGTTCATATGCGCTTTCGTCTGATTTCCGCCTATATCATTTATACATATAATATAATTTAACAATTTTTAGTATTGGGTCCACTCAAATAAGTCATTTATTACCAGTAATATCGTTGTCATAAAACGATGTCACATAAATCAGGGTTTTCCGTTCGGCCTTTTTGGGTGTCCCCCTGACTAGCTCAGCTGAGAGCGTGCATAGAGAGATGTGACAAGATGCTGAAGCCGTAGGTCCTCGATTGACGGAATTAAAAAGTGAAACATGTTTATCAGGAATACACAAAAAACACACAGCCAGCCTCACCACACAGCCAAAACGCAGAGAGGAATATAAGTGCATGGGTTTATAAAATGATCAATTTCAAACGACACCACAACAACCAAAATAAGAAACTGAGGGGTTGCGCCATGGAATGTCAGTTGCAAAAATTGTGCCACCTGAGGTTCAAACAAGGTTCTAGTTTCCTCAACCTCACACTTGCTCCAACAGGTTCTCATATGGAGAGTCAACTACACGGGTTCTTGTTTGGAGAAGCAACATAGTGGTCTTGGTGAAATAGCTCAAACCCACCCACTCAGTTGACAATTTCATAATAACCAAATTTGATATTTATTACACGAATCATTGTTAACATAAGTTCTTGAAATTTTCTTTGAACATCCGGGATTCTTGATTTCAAATGATGATATATAAAATTAAATGAGTTGGTAATAAACCATTTTTTTTTCTTTCAGACAAAGATATACCAATGCGAGTTGTTTTACAGATCTTTAAACCTTATAATCCAATGTTCCAAGCATAGTGAAATTAAACTACTGGGAATTAAAAAAGAAGTCATTATAGTGGATAGTCTTAACCTTAAGACATATGAAATTTTAAACTGTGGGTTTAACTTTAAAGGGTTTAACTGTATCAACAAATATAACTAGGGTATACCTAATTTGCAATTATAGAAACGCAACACTATTACAATTTGACGGGCAAGTTAAAGGGAGCGATTTTATGGTAGATGTACAGTGTAATGGTTCAGAAGTCGACATATCACAGTGTCAGGATCAGTCCTTTAACAGTTGTCCTGGTGGTGGTGCCGTACAGATTGACTGCCGTGCGTAGTGTTTTTTCTCGTTTCTAAGAACTTATTTCCAGTCATACAAACATCCTGCGCTCGGAACAATTAAGACTATAAGTTTGCACTGCTCTTGCAATATATTGAAATATTCACTAAAAATCTTGTCAGCAATATGTATTTCCTAGTATTCATTTTAGACTGTTTTCGCTCTTTGGGATCTTTGCGTCCCTTTAATGTATTTTTAAAACAAATTTAATACATGCACAATAGCAATTCTTTTAGATATTAATTGATTTCGTTATTACAGAGTAAAGTCGTTGTAAATTATTTCATATTAAAAAGTGAAATCTTTATATTTTTCTTCAGCCAACTATGGATTGCATGTAGGCCATAAGTTGCAGTTGGTTCATAATAAGTTTGTCTAGTACAGCTAAAACAAAAATATTTCCGTTATCTGAATTTTTAATTTATTTGATATCATGTTTCCTTTGCAGCTTCCTGACACTTGCTGATGTTGCCGTTGCTTTAATTCAAATTTAATGTAATGAAAACTCGACATGTAATTAACAAAATGGCTTGGTTGTATTAATTGAGAATTATATTCGTAAATGACAATATTTTAGCCAATTTGTTTTAATAAATATTATAAAATATTTTTATTAATATACAAATATTCTTATTTTAGAATCTTTAAACGCATACTAAATAGGAAACTTGTAACAAATTAACAACAATTCTCAGTATAAAACCCAGTTATCATTAAACAAATTAATCTTAATACATATTTTAAGATTATTATGTTTAGTGGTGCTAATTAGTTGTGCATGAGTGGTGTTCCGAATCTTTATTAAAGATGCTTAGACTGAGAATCGAACCACCACCGTCATGGACAGAATTGTCGACGTAGAAAGCAGATAACTTGAAGTTATTTCACCGTCATTTTTATGTTTTACTTCTAACTTTCCATTGCATGTTCTAGGATCTACTGTACGTGTAGTTGATGGTCCGACACCATTTATTGGCCGAGTAGAAGTGTTTTATGAAGGACGATGGGGAACAATAGGAAAAACCAACATCAACTCCTATACAATACAACTATTATGCAGGATGTTGGGCTTTAATTATGCGTATGTTCAATTTTCTTATAATGTCAGCCAAACAAATTCAAGTATGATAATGTCTTTCCCGTAAAGTAATATTTTGTACCTGTCAGAGAGAAATGCTTTTGAACGATTATGATGATTTTTCTATCTGAATAAGAATACGATACGTTTTCTTCAATACTGTATTACAATAGTTTAATGTAGTTTTTAATAGACGATAATTTCGGAATATAATAGCCTGGTTATTAACGAAAAATTTACTTCTCTTTCATAATTATAGAATTTAAACAAATATCAAAGATAATTTAAAGATTATGTCTAATATAGATAAAAATCATTCTACATATTGAATAAATTTTAAAACGAAACATGCATTTGTTTTATCATTGAACTGTTAAAACTGTTGTGTTTCTTCCGATTAATGCACTTACCATTATCACAAATAATTTGCTACCGATCGTATTATGTAAAAGTCTTACTGTTCTGTATCCTTTTTTTCAAAATGTCAAATGGATTGATTTACAGTGTCTGATAACGATTTGAAATTAATGATAGAATTTCTATTTTTCTTTTCTGAACTATTATTGCTAAGTTAGTTATCTCTTCTAATTTATAGTAAATTTTGTGTTGTAAAGGAATTAAATCCCTTGTGCAAGTTGTTTTATCATCCGTTAGTGGTGCAGTGATGTATAACAGACAAATTAACAGAGTTACAAATCACACAATAAACAATCTTCAATGTGTCGGCACGGAAGAAGACATAACAGAATGTCCTTCTGAGCAGTGGATGTCACAACGGATGTTTTCTGACTCTGGACCTCTGGAGATTTCTTGCTGTAAGCTGTATAAATGTTTCATAAATAAATTAAATTACCAGACAAATCAAAGCTACCAATTAACTGCATCATGATTTGTTATCAGACTGGTAATTAAAATATTCATATCGAAGACACTTCAAAAGTTTGTGTCTCATCTGAGTTTTAATTATAATAACTGAATATTTTAGGAAGGAACATTTAAAGCTACATTGTAATAAAAATTGTTCTTGTTCAGTGAGGAATGTTTTAAGATATCGTTGATTGATTGAAGGTTATACCGGTTAATAAGAGATTCTTTGCAACAACTTCAAATCGATTTTATTATTTTCAGTGAATCCAGTTCAGTTAGTCAATGGATCAAATTTAAATGTTGGAAGAGTGCACGTACAGTACAATAACACTTACTTAGGTGTTTGTGGGGACAACTTTACATTGGCTGACGCCGACGTGATTTGCAAGAAGATCGGGGCGGAAACTTACAGGTAAACACATTTGCTTCTAAGAGGTATTTATTTTAAAACACCTAATAATAACATTGTTGAATAGTTTACTGTAAATAGTGTTTGATTACTTCAGTGACTTTATCCCGAGTCTGCCATTTGCATGAAGATGCGTATTTTTGAATTTGTCGTACCTATTATGTTAATTTAATGATACTTCCATTGCACTGAATTAAAATTTAAGATTTCGCACGTATGGAAAATTGTATTATTAACAATTACATTTCTGGATATCAACAACTTTAGCTCTGTTATGATTTAAAACTAAAAGTCAGAAGAGAATTGAAAACTAGAATATTGTGTTAAACGGAACATTTGTGTCGCCTGCTGTTTAAAAAGGGCATTACTCAAATGAATATAACTTTGGTATGCAAATAAAATATTACAAGCAGTGTGTCATAAGAACAAATACTTTGAAGTTATAAGCAACATGATGTTTTAGGTTTAGTTTTTTGTAAGGGACATAGGCCTAACTAAAATTTGAAACAGGAGTTATCATTCATGTTGTGAAACAGGGCTCACAATTGACTTCTTCATCCGAGATTGATATTGTTTCTGCACATACTTTTCAAATTACTTCAAATTACACAATTTTGAATCAGTGTTGAACCGAAACAAGATAAATTTCCTATTCCTTGTGAATTTGTTGTGTTGCCCAAAATGCACAAAACACCATACAAGGCATAATTTACTGCCAACTCCTGTTCTTGTATAACTACAAAATTATCTGTGCTTTTAACGTCTTGTTTTACAGCCATAAAAGCATGTAACATTTTTCCGATTTGTAACATTTACTCCCTCATAATTCTAGACTCGTTGAAAACAACGTTTGCAAGAGCAAAAAACCTTAATCATTTGTAATGAACATAGAGCATTTTTACAGATAGTCTCAATCATTCAGACGCTCTGATTTCGCAAAGGCGATAAGAACGTCTGAAGACATTGTTCTTTAAGAAAAACAGACAATTCAAAACGAGGCTGGTAATTAGGATATTAGTATGGAACGCCGTTGTTGTCAGTGTAAACAAATTTTTAGACCGTCGCCCTGCCGGAGATCAAAAAGACAAATCCTACGGCGACACGCACTTTTTAACTGTATTATTGCGCCAACAGGGGTGTTCAAGTAAGCTGGGTTCTGTGGTTACCACGAGAGTACAGTGAAATCAATTAGATTAAATTTCAAATTACAAAAAAAAATTGTTAAGACACTTTAGATCAGTAAAAAATAGTTAAAGCTTGAAAATCCCTAAAATTATATTTGCAATCAAACACAAAAACGAAGCATCGCAAAACAAAAACAGTTCAAATGCCCACATGATCAAAATGATACTGACAATATCCAAGATCCTTTAAAATAACTTTTAATTATAAAGAGAGAAATCAACAATTTTATTTTTGTCATCAATTTTCGCAACCGTGAAATTAAAGGCCATACACACTTTTACAAATATCTCTTACTGTATACATGTGTTAGACAAGATGATCTTATATATTGTTGTTAGTAACTCATTACTCAGAAAGGCATTTAAATTTATGTATAGTGTTGCTTTGTTTTTGGCTGCAGAATTTAGGGATTTTTTATTTCAAACTATTTTTTTCTATTTGTTCTAACTTTTCTTAACGTATAAAAAATAAACATACATGAAGGGCTTACTACTTCTCCCCAGCACGTTCATAGATAAAAAGAAAATAACCAAAATCTCAATAACGGCATAATGTCGTTCAATGAAACTTTGCACAAATGGGTGTTACTAATATTTCGTTATTTTGCATATGGTAAGAAAAGGTTAGAACAGTAAAGAAAAATAGCGAGATCTAAAAATTCCCTAAACTTCTATTTACACAAATTCACAAAATCTGAACAACACAACACATCATTTTAAATGCCCACATGAGTAATATGATACTGACAACAATTTATTATCAGTATTTATTAAATGGGGTAGGCAAGTACTTAAACGTCCTTTGTTTTAAAAACCATATACCTGATTTTGTAGCCCGATATCATATTACCTAAATTTCACTTTGCCCAGTGTGGAAGAAATACGGTTAAAGCACTGTTAACTACTTTCATTAGAAATCGCGATTGATTTGGATTTGTTTACCATACAAAAGCGCCACCTGTCGGTCAGACTTTTTATATAGCGATGTCTCTAGACGTTCGTCAGAGCAGTGTGACACTGATCAATGACAGAACGTCTAGATGATCTAGACTTTTTACAGATGGTCCTTATGATAATACTACTTTATGGGTTGTCAAGGCCTAATCGAGTCGTTCACTTACTTACTGGTACTTATTCTATTAACATATTACTTGGAGTATAACATCGGCATGAACAAAGTCGTATGCGACATAAAGCATGATATCTCCTGTTGGACTTTTATTTAGTCATGCTCTTTTGAAATGACTTTAATATGAAAATGAATGTTGTTTCTAGCTTTTAAAGTACGCGTCCAAGTAACTTAATATTATAATATATCCTCGGCTCTGTGACAATAAAATGACATTCTTGTAATTTGAATACCGTAATATGAAACTTACTGTTAATTAAAATATATCATCTGCATAAACAAAGCTATCTGTGACAACAAGAATGATTACTCATATTTGACCTTTATACTGACCATTAAGTTCCATGTAAATTGTTGGGGCTACCGGACGACGATGCCGCAGCAGACGCCTGCCATAGAATTGGATCCCTATATGTCTTCCTGCTATCGCAGGTGACACAAAAAGCATATGTTTTCCAAATTTGACATAAATTCTTACCTTACTTAATAAAACACTGTAGAAGTTCAATATTTGAAGCATACAACAGTCACTTTTGTAATATTTCTCTTTCTTATCTATTATATTGCAATGACGAACGGAGTAACGTCTTAAAAGTAACTGTGATAAATATAATGTTCCACTGCGAATTTAGAGACTTTTATGTGTTTCAGTTAAATAAAACGTGTGCATTTCAACTAACGTAAAATGTTGTTGATCTTTAATAGGAATGCGACAATTTATTACAACAACAAGTTTGGATCTGGAAACAACTATGCGATAAATAATTTAAAATGCATGGGAAACGAAACTGACATTCAGGCCTGTCAGTCGGATCAATGGTTTTCTTCGTTGCACAGTTGCAACCCGTTGAACAACGCGGTTAGCATCAATTGCCGTAAGTACTTAAAATAACATCATTCTTCTTTCATCAGAATAAAGAACTGCATCAATATTTGTTACAAAGAGCAAATATTAACTGAAATACGACATGAATGATTAGTTTAACATTTTAACAAAATCCTAAATGTTGAAATAATATTTTTATTTATTGATTATCATTTAACAGGTCCAAAAACCCCAGTGCGTATTAGAGGACCATCGAATAATTCCGGTATTGTAGAGGTTAACTACAATGGTTACTGGGGAACAATTTGTCACGATACGTTTGATTATCAGGATGCATATGTGCTTTGTCGAATGCTTGGCTTTAGGACAGGGTAAGAAGAACATCTTGAATGATATGATAGATTTACGTCATATACACGTATCCGATTTACTTTTTTAATATTTTAATTACTCTAATATTAAAGGAACAGAAAATCCCACCAAAATATTATTGAAATTAAGCGATATGAAATTGTTAGTTCTATTGCATATATCATATTTAAGAAATAACTACAAAATACTCATGTAGCAAGTTTATTAAATGACGCATTAAATGTTTTTAACATAAGCCATGGATAAGAAAATTATATGTAAATCAAGTCATTTATAAGACTCACTAGGTGAGAAATATAATTTCGAAGCTATCAACCTTAAATTGACAAAAATCAATTTTTGATGCTCGAACGCGGAATATTTAACAGACGTCTCAAAAGTGACATAATTGTTATATTTTGAAGACATGTAGTTTCGAAACGGCTGAGACAACTAGAAAGTATGCACATATTCAAATGAGGCATAGTCTGGATAATGAGTTTAAGAAAATTCCTGAGGAAACTCGAAAACAAAGTTATTATATATTCTGTGTAATAGGTATATTCTGTGCATTTAAAAACGTCTGCAATATTAAATTGATCATGTCAATACATAACCTTGCAAACACTCAGTAAGCATTTACCCATTAAAAGTTTATTGAAGTAGCGAACTGTAGGAACTCGTATTTATGAAGAAAACTTTGAATGCGATGCTCAGTAGAAGTCACAAACCAAAATACAGACTCCGTACATAACAAACGGAAAATAAGGTTAAGAAAAAATTAACATTTTTTACCAGTTTAAAATGAAAAAAATTAAAGTCTAAAGAGTCAACAAGGTTACGTATTTAATAAAATTGTAACTTTGGGAAGTAAGGTTTGTGACTGAAAGTTTGTAGATATTTACGAGGATTGTTCGGAAAATTTTGAGACACCTAAGTATTAAGTTTAGAATACAAACACAAAGTTGATTTTGTGTCCACGTGTAGTTAATAGTAATATAAATATGAAAACAACTCACTTGACGCGTATGTAGCATAAGGTTGTGTTCGGCAGTAACCATAGCATCACAGCTATCCTATGGCCGGCACACGGCATTGAATTAAGTTACCAATCCTATTGTTAATCCTATTGTTAATCGTTGCGTGAAACCTTGATATTGTGTTCATAACGTAATTTTCCATTTGTGATGTCGTATATCCGTTGTTTTTAATCGTTCACAATAACGACAGCGTATAAGTATGACGCTTGTGTATCGTTGGCACGAAGAGTTTCAGGAAGGTTGGAATCTCCAGTGGATAAAGAGTCCCGATGGACTTTGCTGTGTTTCCTGCCATTAAGTCATAGCTACAGCGCATTACGGTTGATAATTTTACAGTAGCTGCGGGGTCATGTAATGAGAATCGTATCTTTATTCAAGATGATTGGTATATGAATGCATTCTATCGCTGGGTAAGGAGACATGAAAAATGCTTGAAATGTGACGGACGATACTTCGAGAAAGAGTGACGTTTAACATTAGACGTCAAGTATAATGTCGTTTTTAACAGCGCCGTGCGCCGCGAGTAATTGTTATCTATGCAGTAATGTTTTATGTGAAATCGATGTGATATTTGTCTGAAAGTTTGCACAGATGTAGATAAAGGATTACCACAATTTACACTTGTTTTTTGTTTAAATATTCCTTTGGCTACTAGACTTATCAAGGTTGTCTCAGAACTTTCCGAACAACACCCTCGTATCGTATAAACATGATTATTGTCGTTCCAGTGCTGCTGTTCATCATAATGTCTACGACTCAAACGATGCAGTTATTCGCAGTCTAAATTGCGAAGGAAATGAGAATGATGTTTGTGAATGTCCGAATTCCTACAAGCAATGGTTCACTGGAATACAATGCAACTACAGATATAGGGCTGGAGTAACGTGTTCAGGTATGTCTTTAACATGTATCATGTACCAGTGTTGATAAAATGAAACTGATTAATCTTAATATAACGCAAACTTGTTAAATTTGCTTTTCCATTACTGTCCTTGAATAGTCAAATCAAGCCTTAACTATGTTCATACTTTTTCTGCTCGGTGGATTTAAATATTTTCTTTTCATCATTGATCCCATTTATTCAATGTTTAAACACTGTGCTTATTAAAGCTGAGTTAAGTAGCTTGAATTGACAAATTTTATTTCTGGTTAAATTCACATAAACAATTAAAATACAGACAATTTTAACATACCTGTCATGTCAAGTAAACAATTCATACAATTTATTCAGTTGTGAAAATCTATTGAACATTTAACATGATCTTACAGATCATAGTTACTTTTTTATATCAAAAATTAATATGAGCAAACTTAAAGGTTTATTTATAAATGTTCTTTAACTTAAAATAAAGAAACATTATAATTATATTTCATGAATAACCTTTAAATGAGGATTTTTAAGAGAACATTTTCACATTGCTCCGTCGCAGAACGGCTTTTCCGATATTTATATGTACAGAGGATTCTAGTTCTGAAACTTGTTTTCAGAACGAGGCTAATAAGATAATATCGTAGTGATAAAAACACGTATGACAACGGTATTGGGTAACAGGTATATTTCCTGCTTTAAACATTTATATTTTCATTCGCGAACTAAAATACTTGCATTAATGAAAATTGAAAAACGTCATAAGCACATGGTTAAAACAAAGCAGAAGGCAGGGTGACGTCCTTTGTTATCTTTTTATGTTGTAATTCGACAATACCGTTACACAAAAATATTGCAACGTAAACATCAAAGCATACATTGTATTGGAAACAATAGCATAATTTTCTCGGTTTGTCTCGAAATGTTCATGGGAAATACCAACATTGCAAATTATATCAGTTTAATATTCTGAATGTGTTTAGACTAAAACGCGTCCAATAAATTCTATTCAAGTTTGATGATAGTCTTGAAATCTAGTGTCTTATCTCGCAAACGTGTTTTTTTAACTTAGAAATCTACTGCTTAATCCAAAACTAAAATATTTAGAAAAAATATGTGGAAGGAGGTGTGTGTATGTGGAAAATATGTATTATTGTAGATTATCCATTTATCAACGTGATAACTCTTTTAACGTTCATATTTTGGCGTTGGGGTGGTTGCTTTTTCACTGCTGTATACCGTACTCAGATATTGCTCGATATAATGAGGAATATAATCCCATTTTGCGATTTTGAATGGGGAACGAATATAAGTACAGCAACCATATTTTGTCTTTTTGATTTTTTTTAAAAATAAGTTAATACTTCGATAATTTTCTTAGTCCCCAAAAACCTGAAAATGTTGAGAAATTGCTTAAAAAGGTAATATGAAAGCAAGACTTGGCTCTTTGCTCAAGCAAGAAAGAAGCTCGAGTCTGCCGAATGGATGTTGTAAGCATATTTTTCCTTTAACGAAAAACTTGAAAAGAGCTTGGTTGTGATCACAGAAATTGAGTAAATGTATTAAAACAAACAAAAAAAATCGGTATCGTTGCCGAACTTAACCTAGTTGAACTTTCCAGTTCTAATTCGCGAAATGGGATGGTATTCTGATTATTTCGAGCAATATCCGGTGTACAGTATACTACATTGGGTTTCAAGCGTTTTAAGTTTGACACGTTGCAAACCACAACTTAATTTTATAACGTGATGCTCTATAGCGACTTAAACATCTAAACTTTGCTTTCAGATGATTGGGTCATTTTAGAAAGTGGAGTCAACGAGTACCAAGGTCGAGTACAAATTCAATATATTGGCTTAACTGGGGTGTTTTGTGATACTTTCTTTGATGCCAACGATGCCAATGTTGTTTGTAAACACTTCGGATTTAATAAGGGGTTAGTAATAGAAAAACGATAATTTCTTTGCACTATTATAATCTTTAATTTAATATAAGAAACATTCGAAAAGTGAAAATATGCAAGTGTGGCCTCTTACATAGAGAAGAAAAATAAAATCCAAAAGTTAAAAATTAAAAAAAACAACAACAGACTGACATAATATACAACACAGATAGGACACCACTTAAAACAAACCCCTATTCAGGGTAGACTACCGCTATCAATAAAATATAGGCCACGGTGATGGAGAAATGGAGGATGAAACCTTCAAAACACCCGCCTAAAATAGACCAGTCTTAGAAAAATACTAAGAATTCATTGATTATTAATAAGCCAATTACTACAGTCAATGCACAAAAAGTTTTGATTTACGTTAAATTTATATGAGAAGACGTTGTAGTTATTTACAGAAAGAAATACAGGATAGAAGTACATGTCACGCTTAACCGGAGTTAGATTGCGCAGATAACTCTGATAAACGTGACCACCATTATATGACGTTGATTACAGTACGTATTGCAAGCGGAGACTCTTAACGGTCACCACAATGCACAATAAGCGCTGCTGTAAATTGTAAATGATAAAAACATACCGAGAATCGAAGCGCCACTGCGGTAGCACCTAGCAACACAATTCCAAGAGTCACTCAGAGTGTATTCGACAAGACTACCATGTAATTACCTTTTAAAATTACAAAAAACCCGAATCTTCCACCGTGAAAAATATATGTTGTTTCGTGTATGCTTCATCGGAAAAGAACCGTGTTTTGCTTGTTTTGATTATGAAAGAAAACACACTTTACGTTATCCAACTATATCCTTTACACTGATTGCAATACTAAGCTTAACTATAAACTAGGCATTAAACACGAATGCTAAATGAGAAACCGATCGGTTACCTTTTAGCGTTATCGAACTTTCTGTGGTTGCAAAGCATAAAGTCATGAGGCGTTAAAACCAGATTCTAATGAGCATCACTCCCACATTTGCCACGTCAGATTCTTCGGCCTCACAAAAACAAGTTCTGTTTGCTGATGTCAAAATAACTGTACGATTTGTTGTTGTAGTTTGGTTCCTTTATTTATTTGCTTTTAGTTTTGTTAATGAAAGCCCGATAATAAAGTATCTGACTGGAACTATTCGTGGAGCTTTCCCGCTCTCCCCTGCGTAAGCCTCGGCGTCAGCGTTCGTGTTATCTGAAGTTCTTGGATAAACGTTTCGTTTACAAACCATCGGAACACATTTTTGAGCATATTTTTTATTATATACCTAGAAATGCAACATTATACACAACCAGTCGTTTTGGATATTATCCGTCTAATCTGGTCGTTGACAATTTGAACTGCACCGGCCTGGAATTTCGTATCGATAAATGTTCGTCATATCCTTGGTCATCTAACAACTACTCATGCAGCACAAGTTCCATGGGAGCAGGCGTAAATTGTCGTAAGTTTGTTTCTTTTAAAGCGAGGTAATGGCACATTTAGGAAACTAATGGTAAACTAGAAGATGGTTGTAGCGAAGCGAGGAAAGTGAGTTTACTTTTTATCGGTGAACAAAACACGTTTTCTGTTGTTCAAAATCAATGATACTCATAATAGACAATGAACATTTCCGGAACCTTTACGTACATGTGTTTTTACCTCAATCGCCGATGATTTCAAACCGATTCACAAGGAAGGCTAAATTCAAATCTCGACAAGGATAGGTTTGACATAAGGCATAGTGACTTAGTACCAGAACACAGATTATTACAGAGTTACATAAACGTAAATTCTTACCGATAACATGGATGTTTCAAAATGTCGATCGCTGCACTACTCCCAGCTTTTGGATGGAATGCAATTGTGAAAAGTTAGCTTAGTGAATGGTATAATTATTTCTACAGTATTGAAATATCACACTTTTCGTTATTTAAGGTTATTACATATAATTAGGTATTTAAACCAGAAGCTAAATTTTACTTGCAATGAATTTTGAACAGAACATAATTCTCAATAAGTAAATATGAAGTTTTGATAATGTTTATTAATAACAAATCAATTCATTTTGTAAAAAGACACTAAAGTTGCATATAAATGCTATTTCAATCAAAGTTCATTATTGTCAATAAATTCAGATCTAACGCACTCCTATAAATATAATGAAATCTGAATAGCACATTCCTAGAAATAACAAATTGATTTTCAGCTGAATCTCAAAATGTTAATTATTCAACAAGATCATCAAACTTCCATCAGTAACCAAATAACATGTTGATATATTTTATTCACCGCATTTTCCTCATTGTTTCAGGACCTCACACCCCAATACGCCTAGTCAATGGTAGCAATCAATATTCCGGACGAGTTGAGATAGAATACAAAGGATCGTATGGCACTATCTGTGACAGAGAGTTTGATGAAAAAGATGCACAAGTTGTATGCAGAATGCTTGGTTATAGCACGATGTAATTTATGATTTATTTATGTACAGAGGATTCTAGTTCTGAATCAAGTTACTGTCATCAATTTCACATTATTTTAATATTATTTAAATTTAATAATGCTTTTTGATCAGAGAATAAATATTGTAATAATTGTAAAGTGTGAGGCGTTCAGAAGTATGTACAATTCTTCAGCATGGTTAATTTGATTTTTGTTATAATTATCTATTTTACATTATATATTTAATATAAACTTTATTGCATATGTATATGCAAATGTCACTTTTTATTTTTCTAATCATTATTAAAACACACCACTCTTCGGTAAAATATGCCTTATGCGGAGTGTCAACTCTTTCCGTCGTTTTATAACAATGAGAATACATGGAAACGGTATACAATATTATAACTTTCGGAACACTCGTCAATTACGGCGAGCATCATGTTCCAAAGCGATATTTTAGGCAACAATCTGATTGGTCCGGAAGGTTTTTGATAAAATCAATTTTTATTGAGTGTCGCGTCTGAAGATCCTGGTACTGATAACGTAGTGTTTTTTCAGCATAATTATGATTTTAATAAGACTGATTTGGATGTAAATAACATTTAAGGGAACTTTTAAAACTCGACGAGCTACTTTTCTAATATTTCTTGACGTACGTTTGTACAATAAAGATACATTAAAACATTTATTTAATTTTAAGGAGCGCTGTGATTCGACAACGCGCCTTCTATGGACAAGGAGCCGGAAAAATAATTATATCAAACTTACAATGTAATGGCGATGAACCTGATATTTCTGAGTGTCATACTTCATACCGATGGGACTCTCCGTATTCATGTACTCACCCGAACGACGTTGCGGTTCAGTGCGGTATGTTTCGCTTACGAACAGTTTATTAAAGTTGCTTCATTTATACTTTAATTTGGTTCCTTTTTAAAGTTTATACATGTATTTGAACAAAAATGATGAATGCTAACTAAACTTAAAAATTTATTATTGTAAAATGTGTTATAGAAATAAAAGCTGTGGTGAAGTTGTTTAAAAATGTTTAATTTTGTCGACTGTTTGAAATAATATTAACTGAAGTTAAGAAATGTGCCCTTAGAGAAATCTTCAGCAATGCGCTTTGAAAAATACCCCCGTCAAACAATAGCTGCAAAAAAGAGCATTATCACAGATTAAAAATTTTATAATGTATTCTAATCCTTCCATTTAATGACAAAAATATGGAACGCAGACATAAAGATATTAAGTACTTTACGAAATATCAAAAATTGAAAGTCACCAAATACGACAAAATATTTGAGGACAATAACCCTGTTCTATTTATTATTGGTCTCTTAAATTATGCTTACATTATGTTTCACAACTCGTGAAACACCATGGAATGTATGCAGTGCAACAATTTATATTCCAGTTGTTTTGACGTTTAATAATGACTCTATAATTCTAGACACCCCAGTGCGTTTGCATGGTGGGTGGACAGCGTTTAGCGGTTTGGTTCAAATTTATATAAACGGAACATGGGAAACCGTTTGCTATAGTGGATTTACACTGAATGATGCAGCAACCATTTGCAATATAACTGGACTAATAAAAGAATACGACAGGTACTTATTTTTGATGTTGTTAACTGTTGAATTGTTATTTCATTTTCTGGCCATATTTCATAATGTGGCCAGCTACTAACCCTATTATCCCACAATATGAAAACTTCCTGCGATATTTATAAAGGCATACGCGCTCCCTTTCCTGTTCTTCTGTAGACAGTGCGGTACTGTAGGTTCTGAATTTCGCCTTACATTAATTAAAATATTCTTTGTTAGGGTAAGATAATAAGTTGCAATACAATACATTCATTTTCAATTGTTTTACAATTAAGTGGATATATTGACATCGCTTTTAATTTTCGTAAATATGTCAATCTTAGAGCAGGCAGATCATTGAAGAATAAGAGAAGAAATTTACATTATTTTATATTTTCTCCAGTTTTCTTAATAGATCTCCGAAAAACACTGGACGAGGAATGGCGTATCCTAGTAATGATTTGAAACTAATGCTGTATTTTGCTTTTGCAATGGAGGTTACACCTTAAAAAACGGTTTGCTTAAGGTGGAACGCGACACTTTGCGAATTTTTGAATTTCTATATGAAATTTGGTATGGTATTTATTGACTTTATTTATTATCGATAATGACAGTGCGTAAACAGCATTTTAGCGGATCTGTATTTAACAGCTTGTTTTGCTTGCAAAAGACGTAAAACAAAACATTCCAAAGTATGGACACAGGGGCTTAAGGTGGAACGCGACACTTTGCGAATTTTCGAATTTCTTTATTAAATTTGTATGGTATTTATTGACGATGATTCCAGCATGAATCCGCAAACCGTTTTTCGATTAATCAAATAGTTGTTTAGGTATTTACCTTCAAAGTTAGCTATCAACGCCAGTTTTCTGCACTGACGTCAACAACGCTCGCCGAACACTTTTTCGGGGCTGGCTGAAAATTGGGGTTTCCAAGTTCATTTATTCTTTCACAGATGAATTGGCGCTGAAATTACCTTTCCGGTGATATAAGATTTAACATAATGTGACCATGTTTGACAACGTTGTGTACCGTTAAACGCCGTTTTTTCGTTTAAAATGACGTCGAGTTTTGCCCTTTTTCTGTCGACTTTTTCAAAATTGTGAAAAATTCCCGAATTTAATTTTTGATTTTTTTTGCTTAAAAAGTTTGAAAAAAGCAATTCCAATAGAATAAGCGAATAAAATTTGGGGGTCACCGACTTCGTTTTTGCGCCAAGGCCGTTTTCAGCACCCCTCCCCCCTTTTAAAAAACGTGTAAAGAAAAGTGACGTTTCTGAAAATTTATTCAAATTCTACAATATTACAGCAGCTACAATGACTTATGGTAATTTAAGAAGAACGAAAAAAACAAAAACAAAACATGTTTTTACACAATATGCGCTGATTTAAGGGCAGGTAAATTCGCCCGATAATTTCACAATTTTTCGACTTTTACATTGTTAAGAAACTTTCCCTCTGGTGTTATTTTGTCAGCGTGCCTTACATATGTTGCACGATAATTTTAAAGTTATATTATTAAACTCGGTTTTTTGCTAAATCCTCGTCATAAGGCTAACTGCTATGAGAAACCTCTGGAGATACTGTCGTATCATTATATTTCACGCGAGTTTAATTTTCGCGTAATTCGCACTAGAAAACTTGCGCGAAATGAAAGGGCAGTGAAATTTAACCATGTGTTAGCTTACCATGAATGCTTCTGAATGTAATATACATGTAACTGCGCAATTTTATGGCACCGCAATGGCTTATGCGCGAAAAATGGCCCCCGCGAAATAAAATGCTACTACAGAAATAAAATAAAAAGAGCAAAACTTGTCTGTATACATGTAATTGTATTTGCTTCATTTAGCTCAATGAACATTACGACTGACTCGTGATGAAAATTTTGATGCCGCAAATCAAATTTATTGACACTAGGTATTTTCGGGGTAGATGAACAACCGTCTATAACCATATGTGTAAAATTTTTACAACTTATTAACATTACGCGAAATCTCAATTAATTTATAATAATGGAAATAATGCAATGTTCAATTATTGCATCACAGTAGCTTCTGTTATAATTCAAAACAAAAATCGTAGGACAACACAGACTGCGGTCTATATTTAAAATTGTTTGCAGTATTGTAAATTTAACTTTTAAATTTCACTTTACGCCTTTTTCCATATAAACGCTTATATGGAATGGACGAACAGTGTAGGTCCCGAAGGATCTACACTGTTCGCTTTTGATTTATAAGGTTATTTCTGACCAAAAAGCTAACAGTGCAGATCCTGATCAGACAAAATATTAAAAGAGAAATCGATTAGATCGAATGTGCAAGCTGATCTGGATCTGCGCTGTTTGCTAATGCGACAAAATGCGTAAATATTTATATTATAGGAAAGGGTTAAACGAATTTCGGATTATTTCTAAATCAATTTTTACAGCAATTTTCTTAGTCTGATGCTGCTTCATTTCGTTGTATTTTTCTATGTTGAATGTCGACACAGTAAAAATCGCATATTGCGCATAACCACAGACACGGCACATATGCACGGAATCGCCGGTCTTAAACTTTTTTAGCAATCTATGTCGGATAAGAAATAGACACGTACAGGAACCAGGAACATGTTGCTTGGTTAGTGTATGTGTCGCAGCAGTTTCCGAGAAAGTACATGTAAGCAAGAAAACAAGGGACGTATTCTATACCTCCGCGGTCTTCACCGTTGTTGTGTCGTTTCTCACAGTGTGCGATTCTCACTGTCACAAACAAAAGTTCAAGCAACATACCACTTAACAACTTGGCTATTGTTTTGCTATAATTTCTGTGACTCTTTTATGAGATAACTGTGAACTCTTCGATAATCATAACAGAATTTAGAATTTGCACAATATGAAGTACAATGTATATGGGTAAATGAAATACAGTTACGACCGCGCTAATGAAGCATCCCATCATGGAACTGTAAAACTACCTTAGATGCAGATAAAATCAATGTCAATCATTTGAAATTGCAGCTTACAAGCTAAAAAAGATGTACGAGTATATTTGCAGAAAATAATGGGAACAAATCAAACATACGCACGGCTGGTGGATTATTTGTCATCCCTTTAACTTTTTACAATACAAAACAAGGCCGTTAGCTAACTACACTGGTCAAAAGTTCTAAGTGCACACTTTTCAATTTTGAATATCTTAAAGTAAACTTATTCAAATTGAATGAAAGTTTGACTTAACGTTAATAATGATCAAACAACAATAATTTTTTGAAAACCGTGCATATGTTTTACGTTTTACGTCATCCACGTCGGCATACGCTTTTTATGCATTATCCCCTTGCGGCAAGCGAAATTTATTTTTTTACAATCGTTTTTGTTTTTCACATGTTCACCGACTCAAGACAAACACGAAAAACACACCAACAAAATGTAACCATGGAACGGTTGACGTCAGCAGACAACGACATTGCCGTCAAAATTCTTTTCTCAGGCACAACTTCAAATTTGTTGTAAAAACATCTTGGCGGTTTTCGTTAATGCAAAAAAACCCTTAATTTTGCATATTTTATTAATTTAAGAAGAAAATCAAACGATATTATTTTCTAGATTGATTACGTTGCTTACGTTGAACGCTGATGTTACTCAATTACGTCATTAAATATTTACGTAAAACAACGTAAACTCGAAAAAATTAGTGTAACATTTGTTGGATAAGTGTCCAATAAATAAAAATTTAAAACTAAAATTTATAGAAATTCAATAAACTTCAAAATCGAATTATTCGAAAATGACGCTTATTCGGTCAAAAGGCGTATCCGAAAACTGGTCAATTGTATCGAAATGAATACATTTTTTCGTTTGGAAAGGCTGTTACACATCTATCATAGAAAATTGTATCATCCCAAACTGCTAGACAATTCATACTTTTGGCACAAAACATTGTGTGAAAAAAGGAATTTTCTCCTTGAAATCCTGTAAAAACGTTATGGATAAAATAAAGTTGAGTGTGTTGGCTCATCGTGCCCAGCAGACCATTACAAAGCTACAGAAAGCTATTTCAGTGCAATGGAATGGCAAACTACAGTATTTCCTTTAAATCTGCATGAAATTTAAATTATACAAAGATGAGAAAACGATCACAAATGATAGCCGATGCAATGATAATTAACTTGAGAATTTGCTTCTGAGAACAAGTGAGCTAAAATATTATTATTTTTTAATCTGGTTAAGCAGACTTAAAAGTTTTGGTGTGCTTTAATAGAATATTGATTCTTCTTCATTGTAATTTACCCTATTTTGAAAGATTCAATCAAATTATTGGAAAAATTAACATTTATCAAGTGTGCACTTAGAACTTTTGACTAGTGTAGAATTGATAGAAATTCCTTTTATAGATTTGCTGGGGCTACGAAATATATTTTTTAAATTATTTTAGGCGTCACCGCGCACAAATAGGCGCTACGGTATTTCTATTTCGTGCATAGACTAACGATTTGAACAGTTTTAATCAAATGTCTATAACTACACTGAAATCTTGTGCGTTTCTTGAGTAATTAAGAACACTATAAAATAAATTTAGCACGCCTTTGCGAAAATGCTTTGACAATATATGAAGAACAGCAGAATTTATGAAATTGTAAGTATAGCATCGAAATACTTGATAATTATAAGTGTAACGTCCGAATAGAAATAATTGACGTATTATACGCATTTTGGAATGTTCGTTTTAACCCCTAGTAACGTTTTTAAAGATATTTTTGACAAATTGACATAAGAGAAATCGATTAGATGTCATTTTTATATGATAATTCAATTCAACTTCCTCTGTGGTGTCTTTTGACGACGTTTTTAATTAAAGAACTTTTTTTTCTCTAAAATTTCAAAAAATAACGTATTTTTTTTTCAAAAGGGGATAGGGGTACTTAAAATGGTAATAGCACAATAACTAAGTCTGTGACCCCCAAATTTTATTCGATTATTCAATTGGAATTGCTTTTCTCAAACTTTTTAAGCAAAAAAAATCAAAAATTAAATTCGGGAATTTTTCACAATTTTGAAAAAGTCGACAGAAAAAGGGCAAAACTCGACGTCATTTTAAACGAAAAAACGGCGTTTAACGGTACACAACGTTGTCAAACATTGTCACATTATGTTAAATCTTATATCACCGGAAAGGTAATTTCAGCGCCAATTCATCTGTGAAAGAATAAATGAACTTGGAAACCCCAATTTTCAGCCAGACCCGAAAACGTGTTCGGCGAGCGTTGTTGACGTCAGTGCAGAAAACTGGCGTTGATAGCTAACTTTGAAGGTAAATACCTAAACAACTATTTGATTAATCGAAAAACGGTTTGCGGATTCATGCTGGAATCATCGTCAATAAATACCATACCAAATTTCATAAAGAAATTCGAAAATTCGCAAAGTGTCGCGTTCCACCTTAAGCCCCTGTGTCCATACTTTGGAATGTTTTGTTTTACGTCTTTTGCAAGCAAAACAAGCTGTTAAATACAGATCCGCTAAAATGCTGTTTACGCACTGTCATTATCGAAATCAGGAAATTTTCATCTAGAGCATACATTTGGAGCTAAAATTTGGACCGTTGAAATTTGTTAGTCCACAAAAATTATAGTAACTGCTGGTTTTTAAATTAAAGACTGGGAGCAAGAGCTTATTTTAAATGTTCAAGTTTTTGACCTTACAGAAGCTCTACATCTGAATTTCTTTTTGAAGGACATCTAATGCAACTGTTCATAAAGAAAGCTACTACGGCTTAAGGAATAAGCAAGCCCATATCGGTAACCTCGGCTGTTCTGGTCAAGAGAATGATTTGTTTTACTGCGGAGGATCGAAATGGACAACACAACTTTTAAATTGTAATGCAGCTGATAACGTAGCAATTAACTGCAGTACGTAGTTACATACATACATAAAAAGAACTTTGAAAATCATAGTCATACGACAGTCATAGAACGCGATTAATATTAAATTATTGCAAGCATAGTCTCTTTAAACCTGTTTATAGGCAATAATGTATGTTACTGCTTTCGTCGTGTTGTAAAATTATTTAAACTTGAATAAAGTTTTATATAATTATTTTGCTTTCATTATAATGATTGTGGTATATTTTATTACTTTTCATAATTTAATTTCAGACATGTATTACTAAATCATATTGTGTTATGATTTCTTGTTATTTTCCTCAATTTAACTTCATTCTTTGAAATATCTTATTGCTGTGCACAGCGAGTGGATAATTAAAAAAGTTTAACAATAAATAGAATAAAAACAAACATGGTAATATTTTTATATTTTTATCATATGATTAAAATAAATATCAAAGTTCAAACATTTTCCCAATGTATTCATGAAATTTTGATAGAAAAAATTATAATAACAAGCGATTGTCTTTCATTAACAGGACCTCAAACGACAGTCAGATTGATGAATGGTGCTAATGAGGTCAATTTAACTACAAATGACAAGCAAGCATTATCAGGAAGGGTGGAAGTGCTTTACAATAATAAATGGGGAACCGTATGCGATGACCAGTTTGATGACAGTGATGCCTTAGTTGTTTGTAAAATGATTGGATTCTCTGTTGGGTATGTTTTAGTTAATGCTCAATTGTAAAAGTTATGTTTCTCATCAACCAGACTCACAATACATGAACTTATTAACAGTTTTTCGGTGATTTTATAAAATTATTTTGAGCGATTGATCAATGAAACACAAAGGCCTTATGGAGAGCTTTGGTGCTCGGCCAGATTGAAAATGTGCTTTTATTTCAATTAAGCTCCATACGGTTACTATAAAACCAATATATAATGATGATACCAAATTTGCATTATGAATTTTGAGTTTTCAACTTATAATTATGAGAAGAAAATTATAACAATATATAAATGTTTACAACTGTATGACGTAGTTGATTTAGTTATATATGTCATATTTTTATTGTTTTTGTTTGTTTGTTTTGTACTGAACGTACGTTCTTTTATTCATCCTCAGGCGTGTGGACAGAGAAACAGACCATAGACAGGGATATGGTGAAATAATAGTTGATGATCTTGAATGCCTTGGCACTGAAGATGACATTTCTGAATGCAAAGCGCGTGAATGGGGTACTCACAACTGTGGTCACGATGAAGATATTGCAGTCACTTGCAGTACGTTTTCATTTTTATAATCTCTTAATATTGGTGCATAATTGAAAATGATACGAAGTAAACCATTTTGTTGACAGAACATTTATGACTTGTGTACATGCATTATTGGATATTTGAATGAGAAGAAGTTGCTGAGGTCAATTGATTGTGATTTGGTTATATTTGTTAAACTTAGAGCTATAAAATTACCATTCTTTATTAACAACTGAGTGAAAGAGGTTTTATAGATGTTAAAAAGTTTGAAACTTAGTTTTATTTTAGATTATCTGGAGAACATTGATCCCTGCGATCCAAAGGAACATGTTCAACTTTCTCGTTTGGAAACAAGATATTTGAACACAAAGACGTCAACTTTTAAAACTGCCTACAATGACTTCAAGTTACCCCTGTCCTGGTACAATGTTGGCACAAATCCAATGCCCAACAAGCCGCCAGAATTAAGCAGATGTGGAACACATTTTCCTATCTACAGTACAGGTAAAATCTCAAAATTTTTCTTATCAAGTAGACTTAATTGAGCATCATTTATTTTTATTTGTATTTAATGAAATAACTTTTTCGTGTTAAAATCACAAATGAGTTAGTCAATCAGTTCATTTTCATGACCGTAAAGAAACCAGTTGCTTAGATTGGGGGCTTTTTATAATGATTTGTGATTATATATCTGTTCTGATCGAATTAGCCTTTTAAACTTTAACGATCATTCGTATGGACAGAACACGTTTGATTTAGGTCTATTTACGAAAACTAATAGGGGACTTGACGTCGCTTTACCACAGCTAGATTTTAATTTAAAATTAAAAAATGAACAGTAGAAATATAGATCAAGCCGAAAGTCATATAGGCTTAGTGAGGACATTCTTGTCTTGTCGATATTTATTTATCATGTATTATGTTTAGTAGATCTAGTTTGTATTTAAAGATTTGGTTCAATAAACCGATTGGTTTTGTTACTAAAATAAGATAGATAATGATAAGCTAGTGTTGTGTTAACAAGAACAGTATTTATGCATGGACGATATTAATGGTAGAGGAGAAATCAATTATACATTATATCACTTTATTCAAGTTAACCATTGTGAATTAAATAGTTAAATATATATACTCGTATTCTATTAATTGTATAAAACTTATCACTTAATAAAACAAATCTTCAAACTAAACAATTTTTTCTTTGTTTCCTTCAGTTGACTTTCAAATTATCATTCTTTTAAATTTTGACAAAGCTTACAGTATTGCATTTGAAAAAAAGTGAAGTATACGCTTGAAGCGGAAATGAAATGAGTTTTCTTGAAATATGGGTCTCCAACCTCAATGAATTTCATTTTTAAATGTTTAAGAAAACTCTCATTACACTTCCAGGCGTATACGATGATAGTTGTTAGAAATAAACAATAAATATATACGTAATACATGCATAGATGTTTAATGAGCTATTGACTTTAATGGAACTTTCTAATGAAAAACAACGAATTTTCATAACGATATATTGGAATCGACTGGACAAAAGTTTTTAAAAATACTGCACACAAAGAGGTATATTTTCACAAAAATCATATTTATCTACTTTCTATGAAACTATCTTATCCCTCTTAAAGTTTTTAAAAATACTGCACACAAAGAGGTATATTTTCACAAAAATCATATTTATCTACTTTCTATGAAACTATCTTATCCCTCTTGGGTCTAAATAATTTTACTTATTAATAGTTATCCAGTTATGGTTTACTGTATATACAAATGTAAAAAAGGTTGAAGATGCTGGAAGTTTGCAGTGTCATAGAACCTCCATGAACCGTATATCGGATGTTTTTATATTGGTTTTGTTTTGTGATTTCTAGTTCCCTCTTGTTGTATACTTACAAATTTACTTGAAACAGATGAACTCCCTAAACCTGGAGAAGATCCTAAATCAATTAAAGCAAGTCAGGTTGGAAATGATGAGATCACCTATGACATCCTTGTGAAATCTTGCCTTAATGGGGAATACGTCTACCGTCTTGGACCAACAGTCAGCGACCAGAGCGGATACTGTTTTGGTATGTTTAACATCAGCAAAACTTGTTAAAAATCAACTGAAAGTCTTAACATAACATGTTTATATATCTAAATTTTCGATATCGGACAATTGCTTTAGCGATTGACTCTTTTTTTGTAGAACGTTTAAAATAACCTTCAGCTTGGTTATTTGTCTGTGTTTTACAGGTTTTGGAAAATACGATAGTTTATCATGTATACTGATTATATCATATATTATGCGATCATCACATTTCGAGATCAGACTGCATATCCATATTTAAAATCTTTACTGTTCGCTTTAGATCAGTAGATTATTTCTGAATAAGAAGCGAACGAGGTAGATTCTGATCAGACTGCACAGATGTGACAGCTGCTTTTGCCTTTTTGATATACACTCGCCAACCTTGTGGTGACGGTCGGGTATACTTATATCGTTGGCTAAGTCAATCAGTTTTGAGAACTATAACATACAGCGTATATATCTGCTGTCTAGAAGTAAGTG
Organism: Corbicula japonica; assembly: GCA_038501625.1. Classification (NCBI taxonomy): domain Eukaryota; kingdom Metazoa; phylum Mollusca; class Bivalvia; order Venerida; family Cyrenidae; genus Corbicula; species Corbicula japonica. The sequence continues at coordinate 88,200 of JAZAYU010000687.1, read as the reverse complement.
CGAACTATGAGACAGATGTGTTTTGTAATATTTAACATTAAGTCATTTATATATCTCATTTTACATTTCCCCTTTAATTTTCAGGAATTGGCTCTGAGGGTGAGTATTTTGTTAAATGCAAATAACACTTGAACAATTAGGCCCCTATTCGAAGATGCAGTGTTATATTGCTTTGCACATGTCGGTCGGTTGGTCCGTCAGTCGGTTCGTCCGTAGCCTAAATTGTCCGATCAATAACCAGACAGCGATTTGACATATTGCTCTCAGATTTGGTAGGAAGGTTAGTCATCACAAGTAGATGACCCCTAATGATTTTAAGGTCAGTAGGTCAAATGTCAAGGTCATTTTGACATTCAATAAAATAACAGAATACTAGATTATTATCCGATTTAGGGGTGGGGGTGCAAATGTGTTTTAAAGACATCTCTTGTTTTTCTTAAAATCCAGTTTTATTAGTACAATTAAAATAGCTGAGACTTTTTATTATGATAAGATAAATTAATGTACTATTTGAAAGAAGAATTTTTAACAATAACATTACTTTTGATTTGTTTACATTAAACAGAACCTCCACCAACATTCGTTGCGACAGGCATAACAACATTTATTCGTCAAGAAGAATTCAGTGTTTCATTTGGATGCAAATTTACCCTCTCTAGTGAAAATCTGTTGTATCAAGTGTATTGGAGCATTGAAGGCAATTACCAACAAAATTTTACAAAGCAGTATTTTAACAGCTCAAGACTTCCAGAATTGGACCTTACGGAAGAGGATTTTGAAAGATTTGGGATTGGGTTAGGAATAAATGTAAATAGTTTTGTTCGTTTTAGAATTCGAAAATATATTTATTGTTTTATGTATATTTATGAAACATAATTGTAGGTTGATTAAAATCGACAGGTTATTCACGTGTATGATCATATTATGCATGTATGACTATCATCTCCTTAATTTGAAGGCTATTTAAAGAAGTGAATATTCAATTTTAGCAATACTTGAGGAAAAAATCTTTCTTTTATCGTGTCTTTTCACAGTTTAAGTCCCCTAGTAAATTTATTCATTAATTTTAATTTACATATCGATTTTAAAGTTCACAACGTATTCTTTTTTGCCAAGATACACACGTAAAGGTGTTTAGGTGAATAGTGTGTCCCTAGTGATGTTAAGCCTTTCCCTACTTGATGTATAGCCTTTTTGTTTTTGTTAAATTAAAGCCAGTGTAACGTTGAAAACTGACCCCCAAGGAATAATGACCCCCGGTTATTATTTTATATAAAATAATGGCCCCTGTCTATAAAATACTGACCCTCTTATAAAATAATGACCCCCCGCTTTCATTTATAAAAAACTTGACATCCCGGTTATAATTTCATGACCCCGGTCATAATATTACGATTATGATATTAACTTGATAACTGGTTTACTATTTTTAAGCAACAGTACATGCTACCGAGTGTAGTTATTTTAGTGTGACACCACTTCAGTAAAGACGAAGAGTAACTGTGATAGAATAACGATCTTGTGGTTATCTTTCTAAGTTAATAATCCATTTTCTGTGAAATACTAAGTGAAATGATCCCGATTATAACCCGATTTCCTAATGGATTTCTAACGGAGTATTAACGGTGGTAACCTAAAGAAACATATGATATACTTGTTGTATTGTGGTTGTTGGCCTCATTAGTACTAGACTATATCACACTGTCGGATAGGGATTTTATTAATCTGACCCATTGTATCAGTTTTGTGGATACACTCTGTACTATGCTAAAATATTCATTGGTATATAATAACTATATGGGTGTTAAGTTAAACACTTGTGTCGCCCTCTGGTTGTCGGAAAAAATGCAAGTTCAAAAAAGGTCATAACTCTATCTTGACCGAAACAACTTGTCATCCTCACAAGTGAAGCAATATAATTGGAAGGTTTCATGAAAAAATATTGAGAAATGTAAAGTTAGAGCCAACATTAAGTTTTCATGTCAGTTTTCATGTCAGTATCTAAATTAAGTATATAGAGGGAGATAACTTCATCAAATGTGACATTGACCTACAGAATTTGGCATCATCATGAGCGAATGGTCATAAGCAATATAATTTGAAAGTTTCTCAAGGAAATATTAAAAAATGGCAAAGTTATAGCCAACGTTAAGTTTTCGTGACGGACGGACGGACAAAGCGATCCCTATGTTTCGCCATTTCTTCGAAAGGGCGACACAAAATCATAATGATTTAACCGAAACAAAACTCTTGTGAAGACTAAGTTTTACCAGGAAATCTCTTATAGATATCATGTGCTGTCCGAGCTTACAAGACTTCAGATGGACAACCAGGCCCGATTTCGCAAAGATCACCACCGCTTTTTGTCGGAATCCAAGTGCTTACACCAACAATAACTTTGCGTAAAGGCGAAACCAAGTCGATTGAGTTATTCAACACATTGCCACTTGTTTGTGATAAATCGTTCTCTTCCATCTGTAATATTGGTTTAGATCAAATGATACCGAATGACAATACCTGTTCAAGTAAGTAGAAGTGAAAGAAGAGAGGTATTGTATTATGTTCTTTTTGCAAGCTGGTTAATCCTCTTTTTGTTTTATTAATATTGAGTTTTAGTAGAAATGGAAATATAAAAAAAATATTTTCACGGAGAATAAAGATGTCACAAAACGTTAAGTCTTACAACATTTACCCTGATTACTTTTATGAAAGATTTCATTTTCAACAAATATACCTACTGTAATTTATTTAATTTTCATTTTGTCAGCTATGTCATACTTGAAACTAATCTAGTCTTATCTAAAATAAAGATTATTAAATATGCAAGATAAAAATTCTATGTTATTTTTAACAATATTATGGTAACATTAAAAGCCATTTACATGTACAACATAACAAACAGCCTTATATCATAATAAACGTACAATGTCTTAAACGTTAGTCACTGGAAGTATGTTGTTGGTTTATAACAATATTCCTTCGTTATAGCAGTGTATGTCCATGTTCAGTGATTTCAAAACTTTGTTTAACTTTTATTATTATTGCAAGTCATATAATATTATTGTAATCTCCATATAGAATATCTTTAAAGTGTTCTTTTTTTATGAATTTTAATTTTAAATGTTATTGTATTTAGATACTCTAACCTTTGCACAAAAAGCATGTTCGAAAACAATCGACAGCAGTTCGTATCAAAATATTTCTACCATCGATGTAACCACATCAGAGACAGGTCAATATGGTGTGTACGGCCGTTTTAAAGTGAATCTGGTGTACAAGCCAAATAGAGAAAAAAGGTTCAATGTTGTGAAATTTTGGAAAAGACAGTATAAGCTTCCAGTTATTAACGTAAGTAGTATCAAAGCACTGAAAGTGCTGGAAACCGGCGGATCGTAAACATAATCAAAATAAAACAACCCCATGATGTGCAATGTAACAGGACTTCCAGTTTTATTCCAGCCATTGTAAATATATAATATCTGAACAGAATGAAGAAACTCCTATGGAAGACATATGTCATTTGCTTGCAAAAATGCACAAACCACTCATAATAAAACTGGTCAAAATATTTAACAAGATGGTCCATAGGACCCTATGTCGCTCACCTGTCAACAACTGCTCAAGAGTCAGTGGATGCGAATGCAATTGCCATAATAGCTTTCTTTGGCTCTTTCAATGGTCATAACTCTGGAATCCCTGATGGAATCTAGCCGGTTCAAGAAAGGAACCAAGATCTTATAGTAACTCAATTATTGTACAAGTCTGATTAAATGCAAATCAAAAATGAAGCTGCTTTTGTGCAGACAGGTCTAAATAGTTTATTTTGGCACTTAACTCCGGAATCCATAATGCAAGATTGCAATTTCAAGAAAGGAACAAAGATGTTATGGTTATGGAAGTGAATATCAGACCAAAATTAAGACCACTCGAGTGCAGACAAGCTTTTCTTATAACTTGACCTAGTGATCTAGTTTTCAAGATCACATGACCCAGTTGCGAAATTGACCTAGATATCATTGAGATAAACATTTTGACCAAGCTTGAAGAAGATCTGACCAAAATTAAGACCTCTTGACTGCAGACAAGGTTTTTCTATAATTTGACCTAGTGACCTAGTTTTCAAGGTCACATGACCCAGTTTTTAATCCGACCTAGATATCATTGAGATAAACATTCTGACCAAGTTTGAAGAAGATCTGATAAAAATTAAGCAGCTAGAGGACTGACAAAAATTGTGAATGGACGCAGGACAAAAGGTTGAGTACAAAAGTTCACCCTGTCACTATTTGACAGATGAGCTAAAAAGTTATTTTAGGAGAACTACTGAAATAAATGAAAAAAAGGAACATTAAAGCAATCGAACTGGACAAATACAAAATATTACAGGTCATGTTTGATCAAGCAATATCAGAATCAAATGCATCACTGTCTAGAATGCCTAGCCATGGTTGTAATGCAACTCAATATTTACACAAGTACCAATTTTAGTTCATTCCAAACAGTGGAGTGCATGTCAGGATGCTAAACAGTAGTTGAACTTGACGAGGGTAATATAATTTTATATCCATTCTTTATAGCAATATATCACAACTTAGGGCAATGCCAATGCCTTATAATTTCATTTAGTAAATGAAAGAGGCACAACAAATGTTTTGTGTCAATTAAAGTATGAAAATTGTTGGGTTAGCAAAATTATATTTATTTCTTATATTATTATAACTTATTTCTTTTCTTTGTATTTCTCTTTATTATTTCCACTTTCAAAGTAATTACACAGGGAGTCAGGGACCCTGTGAAAGGCTATTTGATCTTGGTTTTATGTATCACAATGTGTCACAGGGAGTCAGCATTATGTTAATGTAATCATATTTTAATGGTGTCCAACCTAATAAATTAGATAAAGGGGCTCTTTATATTCATTTCATTAGCACAGCCCTTAACAGACACTCTCCCCCCTACTGTTATCTGTGAACTCTATTTAGACTTTTTAATGCATGTGAGGCATCCATCTGATCTGAATCCACACACTTTGATTCTTGATCCAGTGATTTCAATTGATGCAGATTCTTGCATCTTAATGCAAACAAATTTGATATTTTTTCCACTTTTGACCCCAGCTAATTTTGAGCTTGGGGTAATTTTGATGCACAAAAACTTTTAAAAAGTGATTTATTTTTGCAATAATGAGGATAAGTATTTAGGAAATTGCATTTTTAATATGAAGTTAGCACCTAATTAAGTCTTGCAAATTAATTTTAAGTAATACATGTGTAAGTATCACTTAATACAAGATATGACTTGTGAAGATCAGGTTTTGACCCATTGTAAATCTCATCAGGGGTCAAATGACACCTGGTTTTCACAAGCAACTGAAATCCCTGCTTGATCAGAAAGTACATGTATCTAAAAGATCTAAACATGAACAGACTCCACTGACCAGCCTCCACTGATATGCAAGTTGATATGGTCTAACCTTGTCAAACAAGGAATAAAGGCTGTATCCATGTAGGCCCCTTTATATTTATGCATAATAAATTATGTCTACTAACATGGAAAAATTAGACATAAAACATGGAATACTTGTGTTTTGCACAGAAAATTCATTTCTAACTTTAACCCTTAACTCCAATTAATATGAACCTTAAGTTTATGGCATGGGCAGTGTAGAATTAGATCACCCTGCATCTCTGTGCTGTTTGATCAGGATCTGCACTGTTCAATTTAAGATTCATAAGGTTATTTCTAAACAAGATGTGACCAGTGTAGGTCCTGATCAGATGACACAAATATTTAGTCTGATCCGGATCTACACTAGATGCACATGTGATAAAGGCATATACATTGTATATGGCAGAAAGGGGCTGTATATCAATCAGTTTTTGTTATGCCCCTTAGAATGAACAATCTTTCTTAATGAATATTATCATCTTTAACTAGAATCTATTTCAGAAATTACTCTACTTCATAAAGCTATTTCAGTTACTAACTAAGTCAATGCGATAATATATTGCTAGTCAGAAATATTAACACTTTATATGCCATATTAATTTAACTAAAAACAAAATTTATAAGAAGATATAATTCAGGGACATTAGATGCAGATTCTTGCATTTTGATGCAAGCATATTTATTTTTTTTCAAATTAAACACCCCCACCATTTTGAGTTTGGGGTCATTTTGATGTTGGAGAATTTAAATAATTAAGTGGTCAATTTTTGCAATAATAGTGATTAATATTGTGCACATGTCTATTGCATTTTAACCCTTTACTTTTGGCTGATTGTGAATCCACTAAAATGAGGTGAAAATGACTTTTCAGATTTAGCACATAGAGGAACCCTGGATAAGAATTATATTTTATTTTAAATATGTTTTTTCCCAAGCTCAGAATATGGTGGGGTCAAATGTGGGAAAAAAACTTATTTGCTTACGTCAAAATGCAAGAATCTGCATACAGATCTATTGATAATTGAAACCCCTGAGGTAGGAAATCAAGTCAGTGGTTAATTTGCAAGTTTATTCTACACTGATATAAATTTGTCTTAAAAAAGTGAGATTGTTTTTTTGGTTACCTTAGGAAAACTAGGTAATTTTAACATTAAAAATACTGGTTTCCCTAGGCTATGTGGTAGTATTGATAAATCAAATAAATAAAATTTCAACAATTTTGAGCAACAAAAGCTTTTCCAAAATTGAAGGTGCTGCATTATTCATTTCATATCTGGGACCTACTTAATATATCTGGGCGGTCTTAAAGCTTGGCCGTTTGTCTCTGACTGCAGGCCTTATAGTCTGCATGTCCCATCTGTTTAGTTCATTAATCTGGGCCAAATCATCCGGCCAAATTGTCTGCATATCATTGAAGCTTAGGAAGCTAATTTCAGCTATTCTTGCAAACAAATAAAACTATTTATCTTGTAAAGACCTGTAAATCTGGATGGTGTAATTGCCGGTGTGATACGGAACTTTGTTTTCCAAAGTGCTTGAACATGTTGAAGTTGAAGTGTCTATCTTTACATCCTCACCAGAAAATGTAAACAATATTCAGATGTGTGTTCATGCAGCTGGTTGATACAAATCATCAAATGCAAAATATGCCAAACTTTTAAAGTAAAGTTGATTGCACATTTATGCATACAATGACTGTCCTCATGCAATTTTAGGAATACAGTTGAAACAGTTTCAAAACTCTTCCTGACCTTTCGGAAATTACACAGTGTCTGTAATAAATTTTTGTCGATGTTTGTGTTTAAATTTTGTAATCCTTCCAGGATTTCGCGGAGTCAAGTTAATTCCACTTCCAAAAAAAACAACACATTTGGCATCATTTTCATGATTTTCACAATTAAAATTCGCACAAAACATGAGCTAGACAGCCCATAGAGCGCTCTTTTTGTTGAAACAAAATCTTCGAAAATGTTTAATGTTTTAGGTAAACACAATTGAGGGGAGATCACTGGAGGTGTGTGTAGTTTGGGCTAAACCCCATACGTCTTACGTAACAAAACGTAAAACTGTCGACACATTATATATTTTGAATAAATCAAAAATACATCCCTCAAAATACTGAAACACTTCAACATTTTTGCAATGTGTCTGCGTTCAGAATATGCGTTCAGAATATTGCCATTTGACGGTGCATAGAATCACCGAAAACAACCAAATAACCGAATAAGACCGAAAAAGGGACCGAATATGATTAAAATTTGAATTTAAACATAAATGCTATTTATTTTAAAAGTGGTATTGGGTACAAAAATAATGTTTTTGGGTTCACTTTTCTGTCTTTTTCGTTGTTTTCGGTTATGTTGGTCTTTGTCGGTGTTTTGGGGTAGTTTTCGGTAATTCTATTCACCCGCCATATTGCGTCATTTTGATTGTATTACACATACGCAGTTTACACATACGCGGCTAAAAATCAATATTTGTTAGCAAGACAATATCCCCTTTAACGTTCTTGTACCTTTTACATAACTTCGTGTCTTTTGAAATAAATACTTTACTGTTCTGAAGAAATTGTTTTATTTGTATTTAATCTTTAAGAACCGTTTCGAATACTGCGTTCTTTTTGCTTTAATATTGGTAGGTTAATGTGTTACCGGAAGCCGACAAATCATGGAGGGGTACTTTATGCACGGCACAGAATGATCCGCATATGCACACATTTGATGGAAGGTATGTTAGCATTTATATATTGTGGTACTTGTGATTTAGATGAATGTCTTATATCAAAAGGCTTGTATCATATACAGTTATAATATAATGTTATTAATCAAGTGAATTCATATTGGCGTTGTTATTGGGCCAAGGGTAGTCATATTGGCCCGAGGCCGCAGGCCGAGGGCTAATATGACTGCCCGAGGCCCAATAACAATGCTAATATGAATTCACTTGATTAATGACAATTTTATTAATTAACAAAATATCCATTGTTCTAGACATTAAAATTACTAATTTACCGGTCTGAAGAGATGATCATGAAGTGTCAGCTCTGATTTAAACGTTTAATCTTCAATCTACGATAGTGACACGGCTGGTATAAGCTACCAAGGAGATGCAAATAAAAAGGTTGTTTTGTTTTGAATAAAAAAACAGCCTGAACATTACTACACACTGTGGCAGCCATGTCTCTTGTTCATCCAGTCTGAATTTAGTATTTATCCAAATATCCAAAATAAGTTCACTTTCTGGCACATTCCATCCACGACTTCCACATGTAAATACTGAATTTAACATGTCTGTAAGCTATCCAAACTAAGTTTTGATCCTTTTTGCAAAGTCACGCTCAATAGACTTGCTTAAATGAAGAGTAATCCCTTAAAATTCACTGTCTTTTAGTTTCAAGAATTCTTGCTGCAGACATCCGCGTTGTTGTTGTACTAGCGAGTTAGATAAACTCGAAGATTTTTATTACACAGAAATAAATCGCCAAAAGCGGCAACATAGACTTATCCTCTGTCGCTTTGCTTAAATGCATCTCGTGTCCAAAGTCACACTATCTATTATCATTTTTATTAATAAAAGCTCGAACTAGAAATTCCAAAATGGCGGCATTTTTATTTTTAAAAGGAAGTGATTCAATTCATATTGGACCAGTTCATTATCCAATCAGAATCATGCGATTTCATATTGGCTCAGTAAAACCCGTATTGGCCCAGGTTATCTCGTATTGGCCCAGTTGAGTTTTCATATGAATTGGGTGTAAGCCATATAAGGTGGACTGAATTGTACATATTGTGTCAATATTATTTTAGTTAATTAATAAATAATCATATCGATCATAGCAACCGTAAAAGTATTTAGCAAATCCACATGCTGTTAAGTATTAGTTCCTTCCAATTGGTAACAGCAAATTTTGTGTGTTTCTTTTTGTTAGTTTATTTAAATGGTCTTTTATCGATTCTTCAACTGTTATTTCTATATTGAGATCTACTTATCAGAATAATTGAAGATTACATCACAAACTCATAGCACGTTTACTTGTAATTAATTATTTGTTCTGTTTTCATATGTACGTATTACCTTTTATTAACCATATATACTATTTATAAACCAGTTTTGGTTCTAAAATGTGTTATAAGTCTTTGTAGTTTTTGTGATAGCATGCATATATTTTTTTCAGCGATTCGAATACTATCACTACTAACAGTTGCCTACATGTAAAATATGATACTGTCATTTTGTTTACAAAATGTTGGAACATTATGTTAACATTGTTTTTACGACAGTCACACTGTGTTGCAAAAATGACATTGATTTTTTCTAACTTTTAATGCTCTTAAACTTTAACTTTTTAACGTCCGAAATTATAATGTGCTAAACTCACTATTTCGATAATTATTTATTCACTAAGACAAATTGTACATGTTGGCTATTTAAATCCAGGTTATGCAATGTTTAACGTCATTTGTTTAACCAATACATGTAGTACGTATGTTTATTGTTCATGAAAGTGATTAAGGTAAACCATAAGCGTAGTACATGAGGGGAAATAAGTTTGATCACATTGAGCATAGTAAAACCAATTTATGTTTTCCTTTTTAAAAAACTGTAACATGAGGGAGGTTGATGCACCCTAGAACCTGGTTTAAACCCTCAGTGGCAATTTGTTTTGCCACTGACCGTTCCAAGGAGGTACCCCCAAAGGTTCTATTTTTCGTTAATTGTTTGTGGCATCCTATTTTAATTTACACTCTTCCTCTGTTCTTTTTCGCTGCGTGGGGAGGCTGTGTTTTGTGGCGATTCCTGATATGCATATATTACCTTTTTCTTAAATAATACTATCTACAATTGCGTTAGTGCTTCTGTATTAAGCGGGATGAAGCGTTTAAACCGTCACATAAAATGCATCTTTTAGTGATCTATCTGCGGTCAAAAACTTCAATAACCTACTTTCCCGGCCGCTTCTCCATCTTTGAAGCACCTAAATTATATCCCACTCAATAAAAATTAACTCGTTCGTTCATACTTTATTTTAAATTTAGATCATATGAACATCATGAAAAAGAAGGAGAGTATATTCTCTACAGACACACATTGTTCGACAATGTTGAGGTAGGTCTTTGTTTTAGTAACAGGGATGAGAAAAGAAGCGAAAAGTACAATAGATGAAGATGGAATTTGAAAGCCACCGAACAAGACAAATATGAAAATATTGCAGGTTCCATTTGATTAAGGCTGTTCATAGGCAGTAATGGGAATGCATAATTCTGCCCACGCATAGCCCCGGGTTGAGCGCAACTCAACATTTACACTTATAAACAGTACAATTTTGATCCATCCTTAACAATGCTATGCATATGACGGTGAACATGGAACTTAAAATGCGGTATTTTCAGATTATTACCATTCCATGTTCAGCGGCGTTTGGTCCCCAGATAAAAGAATGGGCTTTCCCCCAATGAGTGGAACTTATATATCCGAATCTTTATTGACTGGGATATTGAAACAACCCATCTTGAAACTGGCCGAAACAAAAGTAATTTAAAAAGTACTAACATAGTAGATACATGTAAGTATTGTGCTCAACGACCTTCAATAAACGTAACTGATAATAACATTGATTGAAAGTGCGAGACACTTTTTACAGCCGCCACATGGCACAACGTTACTGTAATATTAAATAGATGAAAATAGAACTTTGAAAGCCGCGAATTCGACAAATATGAAAATATTGCAGGTTCGGTTTGATCGAGCCTGTTCATGGGCAGTAATGGAAATGCATATTACTGCCCACGACGCCTAGCCTCGGGTTGAGTGCAACTCAATTTTTACACCAATAAACATTAAAAATTGGGCCATCCAAAACGATGGTATGCATATTTGGGTTAACATTTTTTTAGTTCAACTGAACCTGAAGGCCCATGGTAAGACATCTCACCGGTCTCGAAAAAATTGGCCAGGGGTCAAAGTTTTATTGAATTGTAATATAGTGACATTTAAAAAAAATATATCAGAAACAGAAGGCAAATTCAAAACTACAAATGCGTACTTGTAAGATTGTTCTTTAGATGACCCTTTAATAAAGGTATTCAAACTGTGTCGATGCATTTGAAACGATAGTGCTCGCTTTACCTATTTATCAATCTGCTGTGAAAATTTTAAATATGTTTTGCAAGCATGTTTTGGTGACTCTCTACCAAAGTGTTTGCACCGTGTCATTTTTTTAAAAGAAGAATGCCAGTGGGCTGCCAAGATTTCATTTAGGAATATGTTATCTGTCTGTTGTTTGTGTCGGAATTATTTTCATATTAATGGTGGTAAGTGATGTTGTCACTAATACACAATTTGTGCCATTGATTTAAGATACAACACAAGATTGCGTCATGCGTTGGTACTAACAGTGTAGTAAAATGCAACTGTGGAGTGGCAGTACGTGCTGGAAGAGACGTGTACGTCATAAATGTGTGTGGTGAACTTCTCGACATTGGCTACAAGACTTGCCAGGATGAAAGTCTTACTGTGAAGAAAAACAACGACTTCACATACACGGTATCTTGGTTTTTTCTAACTCTCAACATTGACGCCCGCGATCTTTGTGCTTTTAAGTAAACATAAAACAGTTTAATATGCCTATCAGGATAATCCACCCTGTGTATTATCAATGAATAGTTTTAGTGTTTTATGCTTTGTATTGTTGCAATTATCAGCGCAATGTTTTGTTTATGCATTGCACCGTTATTTGTGTCGTCATTGCTTATAGTTCATCGAATTAAATAATTATATTAGTCCCGTGTTGTTTAGGAAATAATAAATAGCTTCCGGTGATTTATCGCAGGATAAATCACGGGGCGGAGTTCAGATGCGTAAGGATATATCACGAGGGGCGTAGCCGTCGTTCACCTGCTATATCCTTACGTGATATATCCTTACGCATCTGAAATCCGTCCCGTGATTTATCCTGCGATAAATCACCGGAAGCTATCGATTATTTCTTAATTCTAACACGACTCGATGTTTTCCCATTGAATTTACAGTGATTTCGATAAATCACCGCGCGTGGGAATGGCTATTCCTCAATACCGGTCGGTATAAAATTATCAAGTGACAATTGTATATTTAAATGACGTCACTACGCCCCTCGTGATATTTCCATACGCATCTGAACTCCGCCCCGTGATTTATCCTGCGGTGATATTTCACCGGAAGCCATTGATTATTTCTTAAATATAAGTGTATTAAAAGTAATCAAGTACAGCATTCATTCATATCTTTGCACGCATTTTAGATTTACCTTCCTTACGGTACAGCAGTAAGGGCACGAATAGACAGTCAACCATGGATGGGTACAAAGGGAGGAAAAGTTGTTGATATAAGTGTTTTACCATCTGTATACGACAACAGCGGAAACAGTTTAGGACTTTGTGGCACTTTAAACAACAACATAACTGATGATTTTCTTCATAGAAACGAAAGTGTTGGTATCTTGACAGAAAACAACACACAAACATTCATCAACAGCTGGAAGGTAAAAGAAGAAGAAAATTTATTTTCTGAAAACGCCTTGGATAAAATGGAATTGAAGGCTTGGTCGTTTCCGTCTTGTGTATGTAGAGAAACAGAGCAGGCTGATGTACCAGTAACGTGTGACAGAAGTGTGACAGAATGTGCACCTGGTGTGACATCCGGACAACACAGCTGTGGAGGAGTCTCTGAACGGCGTACCCGAAGGTCTGTTGACAGGCGACCTAGAATACCTGTTGTGATGCAGACAGATCATTATGCATCCTCAAACCAGCACAGTCGACAAAAGGTTTTTAGATTTCTGAATTTAAGAGAAAATTTTTCGATAAGACCGGATGGACATAATAGCAAAACGAAATAGATAGAAGGTCTAAATTTTATTTCAGTTGGGGATAAACCGTGTTGAACCGGCGATCACCGGGGAGTGGCCCCGTTTGTGTTTAAAATTTAAATTTAAATACAACCGGAACACACCGGGAGCGAAACAAATGTCGGCTTATTCCGGGAAGATCCGGGGCATCACGGTAGCTCTTCCGGCATGATCCGTCTCGCCACCGTAAGACCACTGGTTGAAACCGTAGTCGGCATGGGTTGTGTCTTAGGCGGAGAAACGGTGACTTCCCGGTGTGCCCATCGTGTGTCACGGAGGAGAGCCGACGTATTCCTGGCTCGTGCCTTTCGAAATACGGTTTAGCACGGTAACAGTCGTTGAAAGCCGGTAAAGTAACGGTGGAGCCACGATATGGAATCGATGCAAGCCGGTGGACGCCGATTCAAACTCGAAATCCATATTAAGCATGATGCTTTGACTTTTATCTGCTTTTTAAAATTTTCCCTAATCATCTTTGCAACCATTATCGGCATGCTATTATAAGTAGATGTGTACGTATGTTCTGTAATTAACAGGAGGCTAAAAACCATCTGGAATTTTGCTTTTTCTATACAATTACGTTGTAGACATGAACTAGTGACTGTATATGAGATATTATTTCATGTTGTTTTTTTTTAATTACAATGTACATGCTGTTTGACATATAACAAATATAACTATTCTCATAAACCTTGCTTATGATTACCGGTACTCTTATTTAATCACATGACAGTTGCTGTCACATGTAGTAATGTAACGTGAATAAAGTCGTATTTATATCTGACTGTGCACTATAGTTTTATTTATGCCGTAACGAAACGTCTGGTAATGCTTTTGTTGAATTTTATTTATGTTCCTTTTTTCAGCGGAAACTATTTTATTACCGTAAAATGCCAAGAAAAATTCAAAGGAAGCAAGATCAAGACTAAAAATATTTATCATTACTGAGTAAACATCACTCTCTTGTCATCTTCTTTTCAGCGAGCAGTTTTAATTAGTGTGTCAGTTGCAAGACAGATGTGCGAAAACTCTTTCAAAGATCTTGAAGCCTTCAAATTGTGCCAAAAGGTGCCAGCAACACACACTAATTTGTCTGTGGAAAGTTGTATTCTAGACCTTTTAGTAAGTATATTAAAATTTTATTTCAATGTTGCCCGATGAAACCATGTCTGAACCATTTTGTGATCGTCGTCTTCTTCGGTGGTATGCTTTAAATCTCTCGCTACGTCTGTTGAAAAGGAAGAATAGCGGTTGGTTATGCCGTGTCGTTTTTGTAAAATGTATTCCGGTACATTCTATCAGAGCTGTTATTGATTTGGGCATTTGAACTGCGTGCATTTTGGTATTAAAAAACTCAATAATTTTAGGGATATGAATTCGGTTTAAGAATATTTAATGTTTGTCCTCCTTTATTCAGGATTTTATTATCGCCGTTGTGAAAATGTTATTATGGTTGTCCTTTAGGACCGAACTATTCTTAAATTTCCCTCATAAAATGATATTTATACGAAATAAATGCAACGCAAAGACAATAAATGCAAATTAACAACATTATTTCCCGACCAAACCAAGGTTAAGTAAATTTGAATTTCGATTTAGAATATTCACAAACTAGTGTATACTATTATTTTGTAAATATTTTTATTATACACAATTATATTGTACGGATATTATTCGGTTTGTTGACTGCAAATTAAAATGATCTGATAAAAACTAGCTTTGATTGGACTGAATTTTGACAGAAGACAGCGGAAGTAAGTTTACGATTCATACATCCTAAAAGATCTATGATGTAATCCATATGAGTACCATACGTACATTTTCACGTAACCGATCACAATATGACCTATTGATGGAAATATTAAGATTTGCAATTATTTTAAGTTGACGAACGACACACAGTGGATTGCGATATCAAGACAGTCGATGCAAGACACGTGTTTAACAGAAATCCACAGAAATGCTTCAGTTAGAGAGGAAATACTAAGCAGTGCAAACAAGAACGCCTCTCAGACGAATTCTACCCAACAGCCTGGTACAACGATGTCGCCAAATGAGCTTACCGCTTTAATCAAAGAAATAAAAGCGATAGAGTCTGTAGCTAAACAGTTGGCTTTTATTGCCTGTGCGAACAACTGTTCGGGTCACGGAAAATGTGTTAATGGTATATGTTTTTTTCTTATTTTCGAATTTGTAATCAAATCGTAGAAAACAAAACGAATATTAATTATTTCATGGGATTAACACATTGAAAATTTGTGAAAATGTTTCTTGGAACGACGATTATTATCCTGTGTTATGTTAAAAGTTACATGTTTTGATTTACTTCTGTTACAACAAGTGGTTTTCGCTTTGGACTACAGTTGTTAGTTTAAAGACCTTTTTGATTGTAAAGCCGATTATTATTTGGACGAAAAAAACTTTCTGTTAGAACGTCAATGATTTGACAATATCAGGTTTTCTTTTTTGTGATTTTAAGGGACGCATCCCCAAAACCCGTTATACGCTGTTGAACCAAAAGAAAAAAGCCAATGGTAGTTTTCATTTAAAATGATGAAAGGGGATAATTTAAAGCCACCGAACACGACATTAACATATTTCATGCTTAGTTCGACCGATTACTGGGCAGTAATTGAAACGCGTATTTCTGCGCATGCCGCCAAGTCCCGAGTTGAGTGCAACTCAATATTTACACATTTAAATAGAAAATATTAGATCCATGCCGAACGATCGTGTGCATACGGCGATGAATATGGAAGCTTCAATACGGTATTTTCAGATTCCATGGTCTGAGACTTATTGCCCCATGAAAAATTGATTTTCCCTTAACGAGAAAACGATAAGCAGAATTGAGTAGATTAAAGTGCTATTAACATACATAAGTTTCGCGCTCAACAACGTACCAAGAACTTAATTGATTTCAGCACTGAATGAATGTACCGGGATATTTTAAACAATAACAACCGCCACAACCAACTCTATTGGGAAATTGAAATAAATGGAAAGGAAACTGAAAGCCACCGAACATGAAAAATATTAAACTATTGGAAGCCTCGGTTTGATTAAGTCTGTTAATGGGGAGTTATGGAATAGGTCTGCCAACGCCGCCTAGCCCCGGCTTGGTAGCATCTGGTTAAACATAGATGAGACTTCGTTTTGATGTCCACGTTTAAAGCTTCCATAGTTACTCCTTATACTTTTAGATTATGATCGTCATAGGTTTAAAGGGCCCAACAACTGTTTAAAATGTTGAAAACCTCTGATGTTAAAATGCTGATATGAAGCATAACACCCATTATAAAAAATATACATACAATGACCTATAGAATCTTAACTCAAATTCGAAAGTAAACTGCAATAAATCAGATTTCTTTATGGCATTTTTCTTATTTTATTTTTTTAGAAGTTTGAATAAAATATATTAATCATATAAGTACACAATTAAATAATTAGGCTTCATAGTTTCTGTCGAATGTACCTTAGGTTAGAAGTAAGTGAAAGAAGCATACCACGAATAGTCATACTAAACTAACAGCCTTCCGAAACTGGTACAAGTAAAAAGCTGAGAGGAAAAGAGCACAAAAATGTAAAATACGCATATCAGGAATTGCCACACTCACAAAACAAAGCCTTGCGACGCAGCGTAAAAAAGAGAGGAAGAGAGAATGTTTGTTATAAGTATGTCAATTCAAATAGGACGCCAAATGTTAAGAAAATAATCATTAAAAAAGACAAAATCTTGATAGGAAATAAGATTCTCATATTTTACAGCATTGAAACGTTAATTTTCAAGCATTTTGCTATTGTGGGTTTAAACCAGGCCCTAGGGTGCTTTACCTCTTCAACCCACTCATCAACACGACATTGTTCCATTTTAAAGTACAGACATATAAAACATAAGACGTGAATGGCATTATCAACCGAAAAAGAAAATAATTTTGAGGTGGTTTTCATAATTTATTGATTTGTTCGCAGTACTCAAATAAAAAATCAAAGTGAAGATATATTAATTGGAAAAATTATCATCAAAACAAGCATATCTGAGAAAATCTAACCAAGAAGACCTTTGAAAAATACTACGTTATATACAGTGTTTGTTTTGATTTAAGGAACATGCAACTGTGTGGATCCCTATGGCTCATCTGACTGCTCTATTGATTATAAAAAGCCACCACGAATCGTAGGAACTCTTAACAAGGGTTTATGTGACGAAAAGAAGCACGAATGTTCGAATATTTACGTATTTGGAGAGATATTTGTAGGAACAAATCTTACCTGTAGACTGAAGCGTTTTACGGTATGTTTAAAAACTACATACATGTGTATATTATTCATCTTAAAAGGAAATGATTCAGTACATGCTTTCTCTAGTTAGCTAAATACAATCCAGAAAGTTGGTTCTTTATTTATAACGAATTATATATCAACTTTGTCTAACTGGAGTCAAATTTCAAATAAATTTTTATCTAACAACGTGTTAAAACGACAGCGATCTGCAAAGACTGTGCGCATGTTATGGAATAAGTATTTTTAATAATATTCTTACTGTCATTATTTTTGCCAGCCCTATTATTATAATTATTATAATTATTAGTATTATTATTTATTAATATTTAATTTCGACATCTAGATGAAACTTGACAGGGCAAAGGAACTGACAGATGTAGTATTGCAGACAAAGGGTACTGCCGACTCTTTAATAGCAGCGATATGTCCGATAAAACACCTCCGTTCAAGACGTTCGAGTTATACAGAACCATATATTAATGACTTTGTACATGGATACCACGTTTCAGTCAGCAATGATGGAAGTAACTTTGGAAATGAAACAGATGTTTATATATTTAACTCTACCTGTCAGACACCTCTCAACAAAAGTGGAGAAATGACATTCAGCCTGAAGGTAACAAAGTAAAAATATATTAGTAATTGTAAATGTACTTTGATTAACATTAAACGTTATTGCGTTCTTGTAAAACTGAGATATTGTGTCATTGTATAATAATTATCGAGATCATTATTCTAAACTTTACTATACTGTATTAAAAAAGTGAAATATGCATGGCTGGTTTTGCAACATATAAAAGACACAACCTCCCCTCACAGTCAAGGAGAAGAGAGGAAGAGAGAGAGAGAGAGAGAGAGAGAGAGAGAGAGAGAGAGAGAGAGCATGGTTTATAAAATCATCAATTTAAAAACATACATCTCAAACAATTAACAACAATGCACATCCGAGGGGTACCGCCCTGGAACGATTTGCCGCTGGTAGGGGTGGGTGGGTAATCAGGTTCTGGGGTGTACCAACCTCACACTTGCCCCAACAGGATCTTTTATGAACAACTAAGTACAGTGTAAATTGTTGACTTGGTAAGAGTCAGAGTTCTCTTAGTACTAAACAGTGCAATATTATAATGTTCTTTATTATCATTTAATGAGTTGTTCTAAATCTAAAAGTTAATAAGAATCAATCTACAAGAACCATATTTGTGCATGCTTACAATGACATAGAAAGCAATACTATTATGCTGAATCTTGTCACGAATCATACATTAAATACGAAATAAGGAATAATGGAAATGAAAAAGCAATAGGGTCATTATGCGTTTCAAGTAATAGCTCTCTATATTAACTTACTCAACACGAAAATATTACAAAACATGTTTTTCATACGTTTTGAGTTGTTTGCTTTTATCACACCTAGAATCAATATTGCTACATCGAAGGATGGTGTGTATCTAACGGAACCGAAAGAAATGTTAGCGTTTCACAGAAGCTGGTATGCGATACAGGAGTCTCTAAATTCAACTGGACAATTCTAACGATAGAGCAGTTGACAACTCCAAGAGTGTCAGGTAACGGTGAGACAGTAAAAGATTTATAACCAAAAAGGAGATTAAATACTCTGAAATGCATTTTAGATAATTAATGACAAGATGTGTTAAAATATTATAAAATGTAAAAATGAAATTTGCAAAAGAATTAGAAACGGAAACATTTTATCAGGACCTTGTGATTTTAATTAAAAAAGATCAGTTTAAATATAATAAAAAATTAAGCCATTATCGCTAATAAATAAAAGATAACTAAGATTTTTAACTCTAAAACAGCTATATTCTGAACAAGATGATGTGAAATTTTGCTAGTTTGTAGGTAAATTATATGATGTTTTAAACTTGAATGCATCTGTAAAATATTACATTATCAGCTAGAATTGCATTATAAAATATACGCATATATGTTTAACAAAACACAACGCCTAACCCGGTAATTCACTTTACGACAAAAGTTTGACGTTCAAATAACACAGTCAAATTATCCTTTAGATTGAACAAAAATATTTCAAAATCTTAAATTTGCATTTATTTGAGTGGGGTTTCTTTAAAATATAGAACTAATTTAGTGTTTAAGTATAGAGAAAAAAGATATGTATATGATACCCTATTCTACATAAACAACGAAAAGCAACAACAAAACAACAAACAGACAAATTTTAAACAACACATTTATGCATTTGGAAAGCCACACAAAAGGTGGTTTGATGAAATGTTCTCGTTTCAATGATCCGAACTGACCTTGTGTCATTTCTGTTATGTGCACATGAGATTTAAGATGTCGAAACATTAAATTTCCCTTTAGTTTGCAGCAATTGTATATCCGAGAATACCGAAACATGCAGCAATGAAATATGCGTTTGTAAACCTGGCTGGTCGGGCGCACACTGTGACACCGACATCGATGAATGCTTAGCAGGAAACATGTGCGCAGACAAACTAAACACGGTTTGTCAAAATGCACCCGGACATTACGAATGTCTTTGCTTAAGGGGCTATGAATATGCAAGCAATGAATGCAGAGGTTTGTTAATGACATACTATTTCGTTATGGAATAGAACTCGGCTTATTTTGTATCATCAGAAAAATGTGACCCACAGAAGAAACAGCTAATGAACAATTAACAATAGAAACCAAACCACTTAATATTATATTGATCATGATAAGAGAAAAAGACGTTAACACAAACATGTTTTATTTCTTTTTTACAAAAATGCAAGATCATGGTTAAAAAATCCCGATAAAACAAGACTGTTAGACATGCGATAAAGCAGATTAATAAGTAATACGTTAATACTAATAAACATACGACATCGTAAAAAAGTAAACATGAAGACACAGTAACTGCCTTTGAACGGTCTAAAGCAAATTGCCACATCAAAATTTAAACAAGGTTCTATGGTCATTTAACACCATATTTGTTGTGCAAATAATCCAATTTGAAAGCTATTACACGTTGCCTGTCGAACAACCGACAGTATTATGAAACTCTGTAGATTTTCTTTTATATTTGCTGTGATGCTTTTTGTAACAAATGGACACTTATAACAATGATTTTTTTTTTATTTTTGTCTGATAAAATGTGTAATTAGAAGTTGGGTTTTCCGATATTTTTGATATTATAATGCGCTGACATATGAACACAATTCGCTTAACATTGCAAAACCTTTTATCGCTTCAAGAGAGACAATCTCGCCATTAAAGTGACTGTTGTGCAATTTTAAAAAAGCAAAAAAGGAGTAACTACATTTTATAGGTATTATTACGTATACCATATACGACCTTCGAATGTCGTTGAGCACATTTCTATCATGATTACGTCCCATGGCTTAATCAAACCGAGATTGCCATGTTCATATTTGGAGTGTTCGGTGATTTTCAAATGTCATATTTCATCCCTTTTCAAAAGAAACAATATCAAAAATATATACTGAGTATTGTACTTTTATTTTATAAGAATTATATAATATGCAACCTCATTCCTTTTCATTCTTGCCTTTGACGCCAGGGTTACTATTCTCTTTTCCGTTAAAAATTTATGTTACATCAAGTTTACCCATTGTTTTATTGTTAATAGCAAACTCGTTCTTTTAGCTCGGGAAAATACGCAGCTCATCATGGACTGGTATTAATCTTAAAATACCTCACTGAAGGTTCCTTTCAAGCACAACATCTTTTGGGATAATCACAATTTGTAATATGTTCTTGTTTTAACAAACCTAACTCATACCAGGTTAGGCAGCATAGGGAGTAGTAGCATTTTGATTACAATCAGTAAACCGAGTCTGCAATATATCTATATGCGCCGTTTTCAACGACCTCGAAACTCCCTATTAAGTTGCGTTCAACCTGTGTGTGTGTGTGGGGGGGGGGGGGGGGGGGCTAGGCGGAATGAATATTAATATGCACTTCCATTAGTGCTCATAAACAGACTCAATCAAACAGTGCCTGCAATATTTTGATATTTGACGTGTTCGGTTTTCAACGTTCTTTTTTTATCTTTTTAATTATTTTTGTATTCTTTCAGAAACTTCGGTAACAAACCCTGCTGGTGTTGTTGAAGAAACAGGTAAATTAATCTCAGAGTATTAGTACTATTGATTGCTGGTGATGTTTTGAATAAGTCCTTAGGGTAATATCAAGCGTTAGTTGTAACAATCTGCTTATAATGGAATGACTTCCTTGCAGCTAACGACATACATGTAGATACATAGAGACATGTTAATGACAAATCTTTGAAATAAACATTTTACATAAACGTTACAAACTGAGAGAAATCAGTATCTTACCTAATGTGGTAATTATTAAATTACAAATGTATTAACCAACTGTTGAAGTCAGACATACTTTGTTTTAAATTTTACATACATATCTACAGTAAAATCAAAGCCGAACCAACAAGCATTCACGATTGAGTTACGGATTGACTTGAATATCAACAGCTCTGTAAATTTGAACGCTGCAGAAACATATAAAACTCACGAGAACGCTGCAAAAGCTGCTGTAAGTGCAAGTTTTGCTTTCATTTTTATTGTCACGTGACAGCTATTTACATAGACAGCTTCAAGTAGACTTAATTACTGCTTGAATTGAAAGTAATTCATCTTAATTATGTGTGTACTTGAAAAAAAGTCCTAAATATACGGTTATTAACAGTTTTATGTTTTAATTTTAGTTTAACAAATGTGTATTAAATGTCAAACTATAGACATATGGCCGATAACCTCTATCGCAATCTACATGAACAACGGATATATCTAGGGAAACAACTTGCTCACACAACCAAGGAATTGGTGTGAAAAGTGAGCTTTCTGTCGTTGACATGTTAATTAAACATTCAAATGATATTCATACAATCTACCAATAACAAAACTGCGAAACAAGTCAGAACTTTTATTACTTGTCTTGAAGCGATTAAAACGTTTTGAAATTCTGAGAATAAGGAAGCAATGGGAAGTTTTAGCACAATTTACTTGTGCTGAGTAGCAGTATTATAATTAATTCCTGTTATCGTTATTTTCTTCAGCTTGCTGAAGCGTATCGAATAAAACTCGGAATAGGGTTTGTTGACGTCGTCATACTGTCGTTGAGGTATGTTCAATATGCAAAGTTCCCTCTTACAAGAATCTCTCTTAAAATACCAATCTATAACTTACGCTCTTATTCCATTTATTCGTCTGATTTACATGCCCCTAATTTATGCAACTAAGTAACGATATATCTCGATACTTATTATAGTTTAAATGATTAATATGCATTTTATTTTCCAGATCTGGCAGCCTTATTATCCAGCATGCAGTAATAACTAGGACAGATGATTTTGTTTTAACAGCCATGTCGACTGTTATTGCTGGTTGGTCGTCCAAGAGCCAAACTCTTAATATATTTGGAGCTCAGGTTAATGTGAACGACGTAAAAATTGACAATGCAAATGGTAAGACGGAGCTAGTGTATTTATAAACACTTGTATAAAGTTCACACTTTTCAAATTTAAAAATATATATATTTTAAAGTAAAAGTGTTCTAAAAATAAAAGAAAGTTCGACATTATGTTAAATATTACCGAACAATAATAATAAATCTGTGCCAACGTTTTACGGTTTAAAAAATCTACGCCATCTACGTCGGATACGCATTTTATGGGTTATCCCTTTGCAGCAATCGAAATTGCTTTACAATCGGTTTTGTTTCACAAATGTTAACCGACACCAGACAATCGAAAAAACACACCAAAACTAATTTTAACGATGGAACGTTTGACGACCGAAGACCACAAAATTGCTGTCAAAATGCTCTTAACTGGCACAACTTGAAATTTGTTATAAACAATCGTTATGTTATTCGTTAATGCAAAAATACCTTATTTTTGCATATTTTATTTTTATAAGAAAAATAAAAAAAAATTTTCTAAATTGATAACGGTGCTTACGTTGTACGCTGATTAAAAATTGACATTGAATATTATTGTCATTTCTGTAAGGCAGCTATGAAAGTAATTGTAATATATTTTTTGTGATTAGCAGTTTTAGAATACATATGTCAGATGTGTTGCGTGAAGCACCAACTTTTGTTTTAAATCAGACTTAGAAATAGTCACGAGAATGTAGAATTAACGAACGTCAAGTCAAATTTCTGTTGTTATTATTCCAATTATTTTGACCTGTAAAATAATATTAAGAATGTGAATAAAATATTTATTTAGTTTTAAAATTGCAGTTGGGGCGAATGGCCTGAATATTCAAAATTTGCTGTTATGTGCAAGTCATGTAGCCCTGCGACCCTGTGCTGAAGATCAAACTTGTGTCGTTGAAAATGATGCACCTGTGTGCAAGTAAGGCTTCTAAATGATAATAATATAATATAATAATAATACTAAAATAGGAGATACTCACTCGTACATACATAGAGATTAGACAGTACATGATAAAGAACAAAACATTATTTTGTACATTGAATGAAAATAAAGATAGCTTACAACGAAACAGGAATTTATCTTGAGTGGCACAATATTTTGTTTTAGTTATTAAACCGGTTTCTTATAAAATACCAATATTTAACTGGAATAGACACTTGCCTATCACCGCACTACTTGGATTTTTAACAGATTTTATCAACTCATCACAAACATGTTCTTGCAGTATTTCCTTTGATAGTACATTAAGAAGTTCGAAGAACATAATTAATTTGCACTCTTTTATGTTTATTATTTAGGAAGAAGGACACCCCTTCAGACAAGACAAACCTTATCACTGTTATATCGTCTTCTGTCGGCGGGGTTTTGATACTGGTTATATGTATCCTTGTTGTCTGTCTGTGTCGAAGTTGGACAAATAAGAAGAAGGCACGCAATGCTTCTGACGAACAAAACGTGTATCATGACATGATGTCCTCAGAGATCTTACACAGACCTGGAAAGAACTTTTCTGAAAGTAGAGATAATACGTTTTCAGATAACACCGGTTATGAAACAATGTATGTTTTACAGATTTTTTATTGTTCTTGTTTCATTTTAAGTTATTTATATTATTTATAAATGTCAAATGTACATAGTTCATTTATAAAACTTCATAATGAATTTATATTTTTCGGCACTAAAAGCATGTGCAATAATTTAAGAGTATATAATGAAAAACAACACAGCCCAAATATATAATATGATAATTTATTATCATATTCAAATAATTGAATATTAAAACACCAAAGTTTCATTAAAAAATAAATCACTGCTTACTGAACTTTCGACGACATCAATGACGGATGCATTAGCCAAAGAATGAGACATGTCATAGCCAAAACAGTTATACGAGAGTGGATATTCAATATTTAAATTGAACTACTACATCCTTCAAAGTTATATCCATTGTTGTAAATGACCGACTTCTGTTAAGGAATGCTTCCAACAACACCGAGTCCTTAGTATAGTTCGTTACTATAGAGTTTCGATATCCATATCATTCAATGACTTCATAAAGCTCAGAACCTACCAAACCATTGCCACCGTGATATCTATTAATATATCAAAAACAAAAGACGCTTTACATGTATCAGAGTAGACAAATTCACACTTTCAAACAAAATTTGTCTTTGAATGTGTGAACAAATGGCGCACTATTGATAACAAAGGTAAAATGTCTATGAAAATGCTTTTCAACAGGAGTGCGGTGCTCTTTATTTGATCGAAAACGGTCCAGAAATTACTGAGAAATAAGCAAAAGCCTACCTGAAGCGAGTGATTTTGTGTTTACACGACATCCAAAAAGTCACGGTGTATAGCCACCCTGATGTATAAAATAACATTTTTAGTGTATAATAATTGGAATTTTATTAAAAGTGTATTATATTTTTTCTTCAAGTTAGTATTAAGTCATTCCTCAAATATTTCAGGTCCATGTCGGACAGGTCGTGCTACACATCAGACGATGGATACACGTATTATTTCGGAAAGAAATAAACATGTGAATCGAAAAAAAGGGATTTCTTAAGATGTGTTTTTCGCCGTTAAGTTTAACGAAAGTACTCTAAAACAAAACTTAAGTCAAGTTAAATGTAAAGAGCTTTATAGGCGTAATTTAAATCTTAACGCTTTCTGACTATTACTTTGTTAGCTTTATTAGTTAAATTAGTTATATATTATTCAGAAATAAAAATTGTATGACTGAAACTTTGAGTATCATTGGGAAAACCACATGTTTAAAACAAACGTCACGAGTCAATCTGTTATGTTAAGACGTCTTATTTTCCATATGAAGATAATTATGTCATTGCTTTTCTTTTGTTTTATTCATTATACGTTCTAAAATCTGTATTAAACATACATGTAAAAGTTTGGTTAAAATGTTTTAATAAGACTGATGAAATTTTACATTATATTTACATTACATATGTTAGCGTTCTATTTAAAGACAAATGTATCGTCATTTTTTCTTCGTTGACCAGTAAATAAATTGACTCAACAATAATGATAACAATAGTAGAACGAGATATTGTTTGTCTTTGAACAATTAATCTAAAGTAAGCAATAGTCTTTTTTAAAGGCAATGAATGTATTTGCCTAAATATTCAGTTTTTTAATTAAATGACTTGTACAAGTGTTGCTTTTTATATTAATGTGTGGTATAATTAACAAGATATTTTAATAAAATATACTTCAAAGAAAAGTCTTCTGATGTTTGAGGTTTTAAACATTTAACCTGTCTACGTTTATCCAACTAAAATTCAACTAGAGATTGAGGATTTGTCTGATGAACCATGGACAATGTTTTATTTTTGACAGATTGGCTGTTCTTAAAATGATACCTCTGCCAGTTATATAATGTGTGTACTTACAATTTTAATACTTTTAAAATCATCGATTGTTTTGTAATGACTTATATGAAAATGTGTATCACTTTATGTGATAGTCGGGTACACATAGTGATGTTGTTTTGTCTGTTTGTCACAAAATTGTTTCCAGAGCTTATCTTTTTTCAACTGCTGCGGAAATTTCAACAAAAAACTCCATGTCTTTTTTATAAGTAAGCTTTTTTGTAATTTTTAAATTGAAAAAAAAAGTTTCCGAAAGAGTGAGCCATGGAGAGACAGACAGACAGAGAGAGAGAGAGAGAGAGAGAGAGAGAGAGAGAGAGAGAGATAGAGGGGAGAGAGAGAGAGAGAGAGAGAGAGAGAGAGAGAGAGAGAACGGGAGGGTAAATTGTGTTGTCCTACAAAACAAATGTGTGTTTTCTTTTTTTTGGGTGGCGGTGGCATCAAGCAGTGACGGGATTCAATACCCCGTCCCTATAGATTTATTTATTTAGCCTTTTAACACTTCTTTTCATATGTTTGCCCTTACATACAGACCGTTAACTTAAGCATTATATTTGAGAGCATTGTTATAAAGAACGATTGTTTCAGCTGTGAGAGAGTCTCGTTTCAGGGGCCGTTACCATAACCAGTCTTATATCAAGGGAAGTTTTTCTGTTATATTTTAAGAATATTTCAACATAGTTACTTCCCTTTATCCCTTATATACTTCCCTTTATCCGTTATATAGCAGTAATATCATTTAAAGCCTGTGTCTGTATCATATTGCTGGCTGTAGAAAATGACTATCTGAATGTAAAAAATAAAAGAAAGTAATTTATATTTACGAGCCAAAAGCTGTGCGCCTTTGGACATAATTTGAACATTTTCGGCTAAGAACAATCACGTGAAATATAAAACCTTGGACCATGTTAGTATCTGAGAAAGAGAAACTCTTTAATAAGTTATTTTAAAGCCTTAGGAAAAGGTAATTCCGGGGTGTTCGTTGCAGAGGAATAGTTTGAACACTGCAAATATATGCAGCTGTGATTATTGTAGATGCTGGCAATTTCGATAGAGGACAAGAATGAAAAATGTGAAGTTTGATCAAACTGAAAAAAATAGTTTCAATGGAGATAATTTTCGAATGAAAAATTAAGGATATATCGATGCCGGATGCCGGAAGTCCATTCGCAGCATGATAAGAGTCCTTCAGTTCTTTCGGATCAGTAGATCTAAACAAAAACAAAAAAAGTTGGACAAACATAAATTTTCATGTCTATCATCGAAATTTAAGGCTCAACTACTCAAAAAACTTGAATTCTTTATGTTATAAAGTATTTAAGACTCGTCCAGAATGATCTTTTTAATTGATAGGAATATCAGCTGAAACGAAAACTTGAATATTTGATGATTTGAAATTCTTTACATATTATAGATATAAAAAGCTGATGTTTATGGGTTATCGGTGTTCGATACAATTAATGAATTTGACACCCGTGGAAGCGAAATCTAATTACGAAGTGGAAATTGACCTCTCCTCTTATCTGATTTATAAATAATTGACCTTACAACTTTTCGAATACTTTAAAATAATATATGAGTATACATGTGGAAAGAAATCAAATAAATTACACGTGAAGGTTTAATACTACTTTATCACTTTAAGATTATTCTAAAATATTCTGGTAGGCAAGCTATGATTTCATGCCTTCTCTCTTTGAATGCACGACGGTGGCAGAGTTTCGAGATTTTATGAAACTTTCTAAGGAACTCATAAGGGCCCACTACAATCCTCCCCTGCACGTTTATCGATAAAAAATTATCAAAATCTAAGTGGGCCCTTAAACAGAACACATAGCTAGATCAGCTTCTCTTACTAATGCCAAAGTATTCTTGCTGATTTAACTCCAGGTCCTAGTAAGATCACTGGGTACTTACGTTTTTCGGGTGTCGATGTATTAGCCGGATGCTTATCGATGCAACAAAGTCGAGTTGATTCACCAAGTCCACTTGTACTTGTTAGTTCATATGAGAACCTATTAGGCAGTTGAGAGGTTGAGGCACCTGAGAACTTGGTTTTCCAGTTGTCGTTTCAAGGCGGTATCCCCTTAGGTTGGTTCCCTTTTTCGTTAGTTTTTTTTGTGGTGGCTTTTTTGAAATAGATCATGAGTTCTAATCCTCCTTTTTAGTTTTTTGGCACTGTGAGAAGTCGGTGTTTTTTAAATATTGGTGACACTGATTTGTATATTTTAATTTTTACTTTTTTTCTAATGGTCGTCGATTTAAAACTTTAACATTGATCATTTGTGTCTTTCCTGGACAACAATCAAATACATTTGAAAGAAGACCAGACAGGTTGTCAACAGCTAAAATTTGGAAAGAGTTCGAACATTTTTATAAGTTGTGTTGGAATGTAAACGTTTATTTATATTTCGCTAACATGACGCCGGGTGAGTTTACATTCAAACCTGTTTTAAGCAGTGAGACAAATGGCTTTTAAAGACAGTAAAAAATTAGAACAAAATGTCAGTTTCGGTTCTATTCAAACTGGCTGTTTAAGACAGGTGGTTGCTATTCGCAGGTGGATGCTAAGGAACATTTCACTGTAATTTCTTTTATAAATGTTCACTTGTCTAATTGCAAACTTTATGAAAAACTGGGGTTTGATCGTTAATCCGGTTTTCACGTGTAAAATGTGTTTTGAATTTATCAAAATTAATATGAATGGCGAGTTTTTTTTAATATCGACCCCCAAAATAATCGAAGCTTGTGGTTACAAAAAGGTCGCATAGATTAAAAACCTATAAATTATGTTTACCTTTTGAATGATGATTATCATTTATTATGGCGATTTTTAGAATGATCGTTAAATAAAAGGTAGAGGATAAATACACATAACCTATTTTTGAATCCTACACCTTTTAATTAAAAGCCAATCGGGGCCTTGTACACATAAAAACGATTTTTATACCCCCACAAACGAAGTTTTAGGGGGTATATAGGAATGAGCTTGTCGGTCGGTCGGTCGGATTCTTCGTTTCCGGATGATAACTCATGAAGGGCTTGGTAGATTTAAATAATTTTTTGTATCATAAGATACAGGTCAAGTTCGATTTTGGGGCTGGTGGGGTCAGTGTCAAGGTCACTGTTACTAAAAATAGAAAAATTGTTTCCGGATCATAACTCATGAAGGGCTTGAAAGATTTAAATAATTCTTGGTACACATGTGTATCATCTTAAGATACAGGTCAAGTTCGATTTTGGGGCTGATGGGGTCAGTGTCAAGGTCACTATTACTAAAAATAGAAAGACATTTTCCGGATGATAACTCATTAAGGGCTTGACAGATGTTTGTACACATGTGTAACATCATAAGATACAGGTCAAGTTTGACTTTGGGGCTGGTGGGGTCAGTGTATAGGTTACTGTTACTTAAAAAGAAAAAATGCTTTCTGGTCGATAACTTCTGATATGCATTAAATAGTTTTAAAATTTTTGGTACATCTTTGACTTCGGGGCTGGTGGGGTCAATGTCAAGGTCAGTGTTTCTTAAAACAGAAAATGTTTTTTCCGGATGATAACTTGTGAAATACTTACTCGATGAAATTCATTTTGGGGAAATAGATGTAATATCACAACAGGTCGAGTTTGACCTTGGGGCCTGTGGGGTCAATGTTAAGGTCACTATTACCTAAAATAGTGTTACAATTACTGCGCCATAACTGTTCAGTAACTGTGGTTCCGCTTGGGATTTAACTGACTATATAGCACTACAGCACGGCTGTAGTGGGCAGCTTCACCAAGTGTCTTGGACAACGAGAAAAGATACAATATACGCGCTAAATCTTTCACTTTTATTCCTGACTACTGTACAATAGCGTAGAATAACGTAGAATAGCGGTTATCTGAAAGTCAAACATTCACACTCTCAGTAAAACATAAAATACAAAAAGATACGCTTACAACTGCATACGTACATATAAGTATTAACACAAACAACATATTATATATCTTTACAAGGAATTATGGGAATCCTGCAGCTAGTTATGTAAACAAATTAATTACTTAATAGAAATACAGACGTATTTACCTGAACAGTAAAATGTGTAATTGTTTCAAAATTATTTGAACAAAATATAATTCTCCGAACAAGAATTAAACAAAATGAACTTACTGAACAATGCTATCTGTGCCCAAAACGTAGTGAAATTGAAAGATACAAGAATCGTGCTTTACTTGACGAATTCTCAAAATCAACTGCGCTCTGGCAAGGCGGCAAATTTTGCATTTGCATATGATTATTATTTCTAGGGACAGTTCTGACCAACCAAAATGCAGAAAGCGCCCTCTAACTGATAAATTCAAAGTTTCATTTTCTAAATATGGGAGGCACGTATCTCCTATGACCCTAAAGCTTTGACATGAAACATATCGCTCAAACTAACACTGCGCCGGACAGGTGGATATGATATATGGCTATTAAAAGATAGTAAACCCGATAATCAGAACCTGCACAAACATTCGGAGTCTGCCACAAATAGAAAAAATGTTTCTGGACCACAACTCACGATATACTTCATAGATTTAATTGTTGTTTGGAACACAGATAAAACTTTACAAGATACAGGTTAAGTTTGACTTTGAGACCTGAGGGGTCAATGTCATTGTTATTTAAACTTCTAAACTTCATTTCGACTCATAACTATAGCTTGGAATGAGATTCTTGAATAAAATTTGGTGTATTGGTGGTTTCTGTGCAGATGACTTTTGGGATTGAAAGTAAGGCCTGTGGGGTCAATGTCACTGTTAGTAAAAATAGAAAAAACTGTATATGCTCAATAACTTATTCGGAATGAGTTATATTAGGGTGAATATTGTTATATAGGTAGTGTCATTGAAGACGAAACTTGGTTATGAAAATGGGCCTGGTGGGGTCAAGGTGACTGTTCACTGTTACTAAAAATAGAAATAAGCATTGCCAGTTCAAGTATCAAGCACACATGTGGGGGTATTAAATCACTTCCAGTAATAATTCTAGTTTTCTTAATAATTGAAATTATAATTGGTATAAGTTCAAATTTTTATATATTGGAGATAGGTGATGATATACCTGTTTACTGGACAAACACATATATTTAACGTTTTTCTCATCATGAACTGAAATACCCAGGATAACTATACTAAAAAGTCGTTAATTATTTAAACATAAGCTCTATGGATTCATTAATAACAACGACAAACTCGTTAACACCGTGTCTTAGTAAATAATAATTAAACTGACCCGAATGAAATAAACAATAGCAACAAATCAACAATAGCAAAAAAAAACGACTATCCATCATTTGTATAAAAGCGATATTCCCTGGGAGAAACGCAAACAAGAGTTGCTGATGGCGAAGCGAGAAAACTGTGTTGCTAGCGTTCGGAGAAACTTTTGCTATGAATATTATAAGCGGAAAAAGGTATACGGTCAAATTGTATCTTTTTCTCAATTTAAGTAAACAATTATAAAAATGATGTTCTTAGCGGAAATACATGATGGTCAAATTGTAACCTTTTTCTCGAATTTAAATAAACAATTATAAAAGATGTGTTTAAATAGATGAAATTGGAACTTTGAAAGCCATCGAACACGACAAATAGGAAAATACTGCTGGCTCGGTTTGATTGAGCCTGTTCATAGGCAGTAATAGAAATGCATATTACTACCCACGCCGTCTAGCCTCGGGTTGAGCACAACTCAATATTTACAGCAATAAACAGTACAATTTCGATCCATCCCAAACAATTGTATGCATATGGCGGTGAACATGGAACCTTCAATGCGCTAATTTCAGATTAATACCATTCAATGTTTAGACTTTGAAAGTTTAAACTACACGTTTGCTAAATTATCCCAATTTATTTTATTCTCACTGATCTTTGACCAAATATATCCGACATTGATCGAAACGGTCAATGATACCGAAAGGCATCGCAGTTTTTGACATAGATTCAATAATGAGTTTTTTCTTAAAATTAAATGGTGTAAACATCAACATGCAAATTTCTTAATGTTAATACTTCATAGATGTAAACATTGTATTTATATAGTATAAAGTTTAGCTATTTTCCATTATTTTTGCTAACCATTTACAGAATAGCATATGTTTTAACTGTTTATCGTTATTTAATGTTAATTCGTCATATTTCGAATGGACATTTAAAAAATGTACATAGGAGACTGTCCATGGTTTAACGACTGTTTTTTCCATTAGAAAGTCAAATGGGACATCGCCGCCTCATGTTTTATAAATATTGTTTTTATGAAATTTACTCGACTATGCCAATGTTACTCATGAATAATTGAACAGACTTTAACATATTATTTTGGTTTTGTAAGATCTCATATCGTTCATCTATAATGTTTGAGCAGTGGGCCGTTTTCATGTAAAAAATTCTTTTCTAGAATTAGTATTTTAATTAAAATGGAAAATTGGTTAATTGGTTATCTAGTATTCATGGCAAGGTGTCAGTGACACATCGGACAGAAAGAATATATTTTAATGTTGTGACGAAATAACAACTAACGTTCCATCAATTAATATTTTTTCTATCATTTATAAAGATAAGGACTAATGGTAACAACAAAAGAAAATCACGTGTTCATTGTTCCAATCATGATCTTCAAATTATTTCAAAAACAATCTGGAAGTCACAATATGCTTTCACGTTTGGTTTCTCTTTCTATTTCAAGTTTACAGAAATTGGATAAGGAAGCCGATGACATTGTTATAAAAATTCATCCATTTAATGAAGTTGCAAGCCTTAAATAAATGTCGGAATAGATTTTATTGACCTTCCAAGTATATTTAGAGATAAAACTGTCTAATCGACTGTACCTTATTATTTTAAGAATACTGAAACACCTATCGTTTCTTATATACTGAACAAAAATAAAAAGTATCCACTTTTTATGATTATACTCTCATCAACATATTTTCAGTAAATTAGGAACAGTTGTTTTGGTGAATGGTGTTTCGTTAGTTAATCTCAGTTGTTTTAAGTTAAATTGTTCATGAAGAAAAACATCCACACCAAGACCTGAGGAACTGCCAATCGAATAACAACTAATCATGAATTACAAAACTTTATATATTCAATTCAAAGGGAGGTAATTGGAAATTGTTGGAGTTTCTAGCGTTGTTATCAAAGAACAGTTGTGACATTGGTGAATATTTTGTGATTTTATTTATCAACAAGAGAAAGAGAAAGTGATTTAATTCAAATAAATGTGAATATTTCAAAAAAAGTTTACAGAAACTGGATAAGGAAGCCGATGACATTGTTATAAGAATTCATCCATTTAATGAAGTTGCAAGCCTTAAATAAAGGTCGGAATAGATTTTTATTGACCTTCCAAGTATATTTAGAGATAAAACTGTCTAATCGACTGTACCTTATTATTTTAAGAATACTGAAACACCTATCGTTTCTTATATACTGAACAAAAATAAAAAGTATCCTCTTTTTATGCTTATACTCTCATCAACATATTTTCAGTTAATTAGGAACACTTGTTTTGGTGAATGATGTTTCGTTAGTTAATCTCAGTTGTTTAAGGTTAAATTGTTCGTGAAGAAAAACATCCATACCAAGACCTGAGGAACTGCCAATCGAATAACAACTAATCGTGAATTACAAAACTTTATATATTCAATTCAAAGGGAGGTAATTGGAAATTGTTGGAATTTCTAGCGTTGTTATCAAAGACCAGTTGTGTTATTGGTGATTATTTTGTGATTTTATTAATCAACAAGAGAATGAGAAAGTGATTTAATTCAAATAAATGTGAATATTTCAAAGAATCGGTGACATTTTACTGAAACCCTCATTATTACAAAGGGAAATATAACTAAGTTGTGGCTGCAGATTTTCAAGAATACTTTATCCCTTTGCATGATAACAGAAAAGCAAATTTGTACACATATAGAATTTTGAGTTTTCGTTTTCAAATTTTGCAAAATTTAAAATAGGAAAGTGGATACTTTTTATTTTTGTTGAGTATACATAGATCAAGCCAACTTGAAGCACACTTTACAATTACAATAAAATTACCTCTGGTTAACAGATTGTTAAAAATACACTAACATCATGAGATTGTTCAAATTCAAAATTTAGATATAAAAATGCCGGTCATATCGTTACAGGGGATCTAAATGTTCTCAAGGAGTGTATAATCCGTTATTTAATATCCAAAGGTCCGAAATATATAATTCCATCGGACATCAACTTAAATAACTGTCGTGCGGAACTTTCAGTGTTTTAATCCATTTTTGCAATAAATGGTGTAAACGACAACATGTTTAGCATAATGCTCTTTCAAAATGAAAAAAAAAAACAACAACAAAAAAACAAACAAAAAAAACAAACAAACAAATATTCAAAATAATTGTCAATAGTTTATCCTTCTATAAAAGAAACAAAGCTTTATTACCACCACGTCCTCGTTTTTCCTTTGGTCATTTAAAAAAAGGGAATTCAGAATTTTCACAACAGATTTGTTTTATCATTTGCTTATAGGGCTTCTAATAATGCAATTGAAGTGTATACACTTTATTCATATTCTGAAGAGCTTAATAGTACTAATTCTTAAACACAGACTTATTCATCAGAGAGTGATATTGTAGCTGCACACACTCAAAATATTGCAAAATTTAAAATCAGTGTTCAACCATAACAAGATAAAATTTATATTATGTATGAGTTGCCTAAAATGCACAAAACGTCATATAAAGCAACATTTATCGCCAACTCCATTTCTTGCACAACTTCTAATTTAAAATTATCCATACTCTTATGATCTTGTATTACAGCCATAAAAGAACATGTAGTTAGGTATTGTGAAAAGGTTTTTGAAATCGCGAGCAAAAATCTATTATGGTCAATTGAAATCTCGTGACGTTTTAAAGAAGCTTAAATATTTTTCAGGCGTTCTGTTTGTCCACCTTCTTTGAAACCTCACTCCGACTGAATTTAATAAGAGACACGCTCACCAGTTTCATTGAAAAAAACAAACAACGTTTGCGATAGAAAATAAAAACTTAATTGCTTGAAATGAAAAAGAGAGCATTTGTTTGTTTGAAATTGGTTGTATAACAACATGTCCTAAATAAGTATTTATGTTTTAATGTTCATGAATATCAGTAGTTGCTGTTGTAGTTTTAATTAGCTTTTAGTTTTTAATATTATTAAAATGACAAAATTGCAGTCAAAGGTTTTACTGCTTTTTTTATTAAACATCAAACACAGCATCGTCAATTAGTGTACTTACACACGACCTTATTGAACTAAGTGTGATGTTTGCATGAATTATAATGATACAACTGGGAATAGGTATCAGGCAGCAAATCAGCAAAACGACTTTCATCAATTTTTTGCTCTCTTGATGTATTGTTATGGTTCCAATTTAAGCCGCGTTAATTTCCCGAGATAATTTAAGAGTACTTATTGTATGTCTTTTAACTAGACTTTTTTTGGTATCTTTACAATTTGCCATGTAATTAAAATTAATGTATTAGAAGTGACACGTATGATAAAGTGAGTTTGAAATGTCATTTATTTGGATCAGTTTTCTCCGATTCCGCTACGTCAGATTATTTATGTTTTGTTCAATAGAGCTTTTACTTTATTATTTAGCAACATCGCAGGGAATGTTCAATGAATCTGTAATGAACGTGAGCAGGTATTTTATAATTTAAGATAAGCTGAAAAGTCTCTTTAGATTGAATTTTTATGCGTTTCTCACCACCCCATTGCCGAGCGATAATTTAATTCAATTCACTAGGTAATTTCTGTTCGTTAGATTTCGCGATTCGGTTCATTTCCTAATGTTAATTAGAAAACTGTTCTAAAGATCAAAAGCGAGTAAACTTTTAATAGTGTACTTAAAAATGAAAGAATAAGTTTAAAATGGACACAAATCTAAGCTTGTGCCCAATATCACACAACTAAATCTAAGGACCAGCCTCAAATTTTAAGTATTTGATTGGCCAAAATGGCGACTTGTCTAATCTCTCCAATCTTAGTTGTATGATCTTGGACTCTATTTTTCTGAAATTTTAAGACCTTCTTAAAGTTTCACTTTCCGGGTTATCCATTAGTCTATTGTGCAAGTCTGTGGCTGCAAGCTAAAACACAATTGGTGGAGACATGGTTTGACTGGTATCACAGAATGCTTCTTGGATTGCTCTTTGAAGATATATTATTTTCTTTCAAAATGCCATTGAAAAAAATCACCAATCGACTAGACCATACAATATCAGTATATAGGATATAATTGTAATTAGTAGTGTCTGACCTCAGACATGTAAGATGGCAAACCACTTGCGAAAGGAGAGTTAGGCTAAGACTTTCTGAAGTAACGTTATAAGAATATTATTGAAACAATTAAGACATGAAAAAAAAGTTTAAGCAAGAATATCATTTTGATTGTGTGCTTTTAGAACATAAAGTCACAATGCTAGTAATTTAAAGGTTTATACAAAACAGTTTTTTTAATTTTCTTACTTTAATACCTTCTCGCAGACAGAAATAGATGAAAAGAGAACCTTGAAAGCCACCTAACACAAAATATATAAAATATATTGCAGAATCTGTTTAACTGAGCCTAAATGTGTTTTAAGTAACAGAACAAGTTGTTTCTGTAAGGCTGTAATATGTATATTTGAAGATTTAACCAGTCTACTGGGTTAACACATCTGCTACAGTCATCTCGACTTCAGATTAAACAACAAACGAATTTAACTCTGATAAAGTTTCATAAACAGAATAAGCTGGTTTTCATATTTCGGCCAGTTTTAAGACGGTGTTTCAATATCCCAGTCATTATAGATTTGGAAATTATTCAATCACCCCTAGCATTTACTTTAAATTTTTGCCTTTGACATTCTCTGTATTCTAAGATTTAAATTAGAGCAAACCATTTTTATATGGGACCATACGCCGCTGATCATGGAATGGTGTATATCAGAAAATACTGCATTGAAGGTTCCATGTTCAACGCTAAGTGCATACCATCGCTTGGGATGGATCAATTTTGTACTGTTTCCTGGTGTAAATATTGAGTTGCGCTCAACCCGGGGCTAGGCAGCGTGGGCAGTAATATGCAGTAATATGCAATTTGCATTACTGCTCATGAAAGGCTCAATCAAACCGCGCCTGTAATATTTTCGTATTTATAATCTTCGGTGGCTTCCAAATGTCCCTTTTCATTTATTCAACCCGCCTTCAAAAACATTAAACAGCCTTTAGAAACGTACACACACGGAGATTTTTTGTATGATCGTGTTTTTTTTTTGTTATCAAATGAAAAATTTCTCACTCGATCCAAATATTTACAACTAATCGCACACTTCTGTCTTTTTCAAATGCGAAAGAGAAATTTAAATGGTTAATTGAAATATGTGGCAAACACAAAATAAATAGCATCGCCATTATTCATAGTTCGAAATGTTAAACTTTCGGAATATGGGAGTAAACGTTTATGATTATAGCTTGGTTGAATCTGTGAATTATGATCCTACATTCAGCAATAAGCTCACTGAAATGGACCAAGCCATCATGATGACGTATGACCTCTCTCTCTGCAATTTTGAATGCGATAATATGATTTCGCAATGTGTCAATCTCTATTAGGGTATTGCGAACCTCGCGATTGCTTGCAATAGACAAAAAATGAAACAGAAAAAAATCTCTCAAACGGCACAATGCACTTCCATCAAACTTTGCACAAATAAATTCTATAAGTGAATGATTATTTTAAAAACATAAAGAAAAGTTAGAACAGTAGAGAAAAATAGTTAGACCTAACAAATCTCTATTATTCTATTTGCAGGGTTTTGTTTATCACAAAAAAGAAGCAACACAAAACATCAATTCTAATGCCAACATGCGTGAAATGATACTGACAACAATATTTAAGGTCTTTGAAAAGAACTTTCAATTGTGAAGAGAGAAATCAATATTTTTATTTTTTAGTCATCCATTTCCGCGACCAGGAAATTGAAGGTCAAACACACTTTTACAAATAACTCATATTGGAAACACTTTTAGACCAAAGGGACCTTAGATATCGTTGTCAGTAACTCATTACTCATCACGACATTTAAATTGATGTTTAGTGTTGCTTCGTTTTTGTGATAAATTATAAATAGCATTTCAGGTTTTTTGGTTCTAACTGTTTTTTTACTGTTCTAACCTTTCTTAGCGTATGTAAATTAAACATATGTAAATAACATTGGTTTGTGCAAAGTTTGGTGAAACGGCATTATGCCATTTTAGAGATTTTTATATTCTTCTTTTTTGTCTACGGCAAATCAATGGCTAAAGGCGTAGTACCTTAAACGCATTCTACACAATCTATCAAAGACAGTACATGTATATGCTTACAAAACTTATTAAAATACTTATTGAACAACAGTATACGAATTTGTATTTTATGTTTGATAGATTTGCAAAAATATTATTATCTTCATTCTTGCAATTAAAGCGAATCACGCGGTCTAAAAAATCATGAAAAGCCTTGTACATTTTTACGGAAGTCTTGTTCCCACCAATCGAATAGCGTCGATTTCTACGAAAAAATTGGCTGCAGTGAGGTCCAAATCAATGCGAATCTCCTTTGTAGGCATCGAAATATACTAAAATATTTAAAAAAAAACAATTACTATTAATGCAATGCTACAACACAAACATACACTTACGTTCAAGCATTTAGATGCTGTGCAAACACATCCTGGAACGGGACCTAAGATCATTATCACAATCATCGAACATCGCGGCGTGTAAAAGAGTTGTGAATTTAACATTTAATTGTTAAATTAAAAATGATCTTAAACTACAAAATTCATTAATTCACCTTTCTTATAAATATATTCGTCAACGATAATATTAAAGATAAAAATTTTTTTTCCTTTAATGTGAAACACACATATTAGGAATAGTCACATTTAGAAAAATATCCTCACTTAACAGAGAGAGAAATATCATGGGTTTATAATGTAATGAATTTCAAGACATACATAAGAAAAAATAACAAACATTTTAAGCATATGATAAGTTTGCTTTGGATTAGCGCCTACCATAAAAGCTTACCACTAGCGGCGGTGAAAATATTCTTGCCTTTCCTGTAAGAACTTGAACGGAACTTGTAGACCAAAGCACTATCCATTCCGTATTATGTAGTGCCCTAATAGCCTTTACTCCACCACAATTATAAGTTTCGTAAATGTCCACCCCAGTTACGTACACCGCCTCTGGGAACTGAACCTGGTGATAACCATTTTGCATGACAAAATGTATAACGCAATGTCTTTAGAATCGGATATCGCGAGTTGCGATCATTAAACAAATTGAAACGAGCCTCGTTGTGGAACATATATCTTCAGTGATATTTTTAGCATTTACAGTTTTTGCTACTTTTATAACGTGAGCAGGAAATTGTATGTTTTCGTTTTATACTTAACATTATACAATGCTGTTTACTATTTTGGCTAAATTGTATTTTCTTTTGGGAAATGCTCGATGATTAATGTCGTCTGCTCATTTGTTTAGGTTTTTCAATGTCAACTTTCCGAAGACACATTTCCCCCATTAGGCGGCTTGAATTCTGATCGAATTCTGATCATACATGTGACATAAATCGGCGGCGTCGACATGTCTTTTGAATTATTTACCTATTTCATAGTGTATTTTAAAACAAATATAATGTGTTGTAAGTTAGGCAATAGAAAAAAACACTAGATTCTCAACCCCGCCCGACCCATTCCAAAACCACCCGCCCCAAAAAACATATTCTGTTCCTTAGAGAACTGCTTTAAGACCATACCGGATATTAAAAAACATGGCCGACAATAATAAAATAAAATGTTCATCATTTCAAAGCTTACCGAAGGTGATAGTGTCACTATATAAGACTGGTATGGCTTTTCAAGCAAGAATAGGCACCAACCTGCTACTTTTGTAAGTTGTTCTTATGATTTTTGGAAGAAAGTAAAAAACAATGGACGAATATTCTACACCAAAGGTTCTGGTAACTATAAATGCCATTTTCTCAAAATTTTAAGTTAGATTTTACTTCTGTTCTCGAGTATTTCGTTAATAAAAAATAAAGATTAAAAAGTGTCCATCCGCCCCTTTTCACCCAAATCCGGATGAGAATCTAATATTTTATTCTCTAGCCTTATCGAAATGTTATTTTTATATTTGAGCGATAAAAGCAGCACATTAAATTTTGTTAATTATCTGTTGCATTTGAGTAATTTGTTACTTCTCATTTAAAATTTTAATTACTATTCACTATACAGTATAAGTGAACATTACAAAGAAATGTACAAGTGATAACAGCAAAGACATGGACAAGAGATCCTAGCAAAACCCAACAGCTTCTACAGACTTTAGTAGTGTCAGTGTTGTACCGGAAATTGAATGTAATCTGTATCTCTACTTCAAAAGAGTCTTGTAAATTATTCGGGGAAATGTAACCACCTGCGCCAAATGCCCTTTTGAATTTGAATTGCAATGCTAGCAACGCTGTTAAAGTTTGTAGGTTCAAAACACGTGTTTTTACCTTTTTTACACAATAATTGTTTCCGCGATAAAATAAACTGAAGCAAAATACACACAATACTTTGGAATAACTGCAATAAAACTTAAAATATAAATCTAAAACATTTTCTTAAAAGCCGTGTGTCAGTGCGAATCGAACCCGTGTCGAAAAAAAAGTTAGACCTATGACAGCCGGACGCGTAAACCACTGTGCCATCTAGACAATCTGTTATACTAGTACACAAAATAGTACTTTTGACGCGTAAACTTGCCCGGTTTTGCATTCTATTAATAATTGTTCACATCGCCAATTTAGTATGGCCGACCTAAAAATACATTTAAAAACCTATTGTCCACCAATATTGACCTGACACTTCATAAATTTTCGTAAAAGTAAATGAATAAGCACGGGTATCTGTGAAAACACCGATATATCATATTCGCTGTATACATCAGTGATGTGTGGAGTATTGGAAAAGATGCCGGACTACGGCGATCGTAACATTAACGAAATTTAAGGTATCGCAAACATTGCAAATGGCAAAAACAGGCTAAAATTTCAAAAAGTGAATTTTGGAGAAAATACTTATTGCCACCTAGATTTTAGTAAATAAATGGATTTAGCTATGGATGTAGTAAATGTTTGCAAGCTCAGTTTAGTCTAATTCATGTTCTAATTACCAAGCACATACTAAAACAAAAGAAAAACCGTTTGCATGAGAACTCTGAAATTCATGAACAATATACCAAACCAACTCATATCTGAAATAAGTATATGCTGGTCTACAATGTTTTGTGCCAATTCGTCAAAATAATGTTAGGGTTTTCAAGAAATTCACGGAAAACTTACTTCCTACTTTCACTTTCTACTTTCACTTTGAACCAGGAAGTAAGATTTCCTTGAATTTCTTGAAAACCCAAACATCATTTTGAAGAATTGGCACTAAAAAAAGGTGAAATATGCATATCAGGAATTGCCACATTCAGAAAACAACAGCCTCCCCACACAGTCAAGAAGAAGAGAGGGGGAGAGAGCATGGTTAATAAAATAATCAGTTTCAAAAAGGACGCCACTAACAAAAAACAAAAATGAGAACCCGAGGGGTTACCGCCTTGGAACGGTCAGTGGCAAATCAAATTGCCACTGGGGGTTTAAACCAGGTTCTAGGGTGCACCAACCTCACACTTGCCCCAACAGGTTCTCGTATCACAAGACAAGTACAAATTGTCTTGGTGAAATAACTCCAACCCACCCATCAGCTCAACAATGTTGTATGCAAAAGCATACAAACATAAAAACATAAGAAGCTAATAGCATTGCAAAGCCAAAGGGCGGGTACTCAATGATCTTTCCGAGACCAGAGCATCTGGAGTAAAATCAGCAAGAACACGATGACTGGGATAAAAGAAACAAATCGAGCTTCTAGGTTCTTTTAAGAAAAGATTTCCCCATTAACCTTCATAAACTCTTAAACCCCTGCCACCGTCGTGCAATCAAAGAGGTAAGCATAATGATCAACTGTAGAAGGGTTAATCACTAGGCCTGCAGAGCGCTGTAAAATATCATGTTGGTAACCTTTCTTTTTAAATTTACAGATGGTTTTTACGAATAACCGGGAGAAATTAACACTGCCTTTTATCTTTTTAAGTTTATAAATTAAATCTCCATAAAAAACTGGTTGTGAAATACCTTGTTGCAAAAGTGATTTTAAACTGCATTTGTATTTATGAATTAAATCTGGGTATCGGCGATAAAACTTGCAAAAGGTTTTTCTTAATTTGTGATACCGATAACCTTGTTTTAAAAGTTTTTCTGTAATGCAAAGATTACGTTCATTGAAATCATTAACATTGTTGCAAGCTCTTGAAAAGCGAACAAGCTGTGAGATATAAACCCCATAAGATGTTGCACGGGGAACATCGCCGTCTAAAAACGGAAAATTTACTATATTAAAATTAAAATCATCTCTTTTATCATAAATTTTAGTAGTGACATAACCATTTTCAATGGACAGATTTAGATCGAGAAAGTTTGCTTGCTTTTCTGAAGTGTTCGCTTTGTTAAGTTGTAGTTCTTTAGGATAAATCTTATTAACAAGTAATGGAAAATGGTTATTGTCTATATTTAATAAATCATCAAGGTACCTCGAGGTGTTGTTAAAAGCTGTAATTATATCATCTTGATGTTCATCTTGATAAACATTGTAGACCAGCATATACTTATTTCAGATATGAGTTGCTTTGGTATATTTTTCATGAATTTCACAGTTCTCATGCAAACGGTTTTTCTTTTGTTTTAGTATGTGCTTGGTAATTAGAACATGAATTAGACTAAACTGAGCATGCAAACATTTACTACATCCATAGCTAAATCCATTTATTTACTAAAATCTAGGTAGCAATAAGTATTTCCCCAAAAATTCATTTTTTGAAATTTTAGCTAGTTTTTGCCGTTTGCAATGTTTGCGACCTCTTAACGAATATGCGGTCAAACGCAGGAGTGCCAGGTCAATAATGTTGGACAATACCTGAATAAACTGGTTCGCGTCGTAATTAATCGAGGTCCATGCTTCACTATTGTCTGCGTAGATAGGATACACGTTCGGTGGTCCGAGAACTTTGTTAGCACTCCATCTGAATATGAAAAAGTGCAATAGACGCATGAAGAAACAACAACACTATTCATAGCTTTATGTAAATAACAAGTCAGGTTAATACTGTGAATATCGTTTTTGCATAACAGATTAGGTGACGGTCACTACATGTAACATACCAATCGCGAATGAGGGTTCGAGTCCTCCAATACCGGAATCTTTCCAGCAGGCAAGCTATCCAATATTCTCGTTGATGGTCAGTCGATGATTTAAGTAAACCGATCATATAACTGTTATTTGTTCAGTATGGAATCGGAGAATACTCTTTTTTACTTGAACCTTACAAAGATACACCACTTTTACTATTTTAGGAAAGTTTCATGGAAGTCCCCACACAACTTTGGAAACCATTTACCTTTTATTAAGGAAGGGAAAATTGTCACGAAATCGTCAGTAGCGGAGATGGTTTCTTATGACGAAAATTGCTGTCTCCTTATTTAAATAAGGATTCTAAGATAATTCTCAACAATTCTACTGGATTTTATTATGATGATTATGCTTAACTCTTAGTAGAAAGTTTTGCAGAGTTTTAGGCCGGTTCCGCTAAAAAAATTGTATACTTCTCACTGAGGATACTGAACATGTTTACCCCTACCGATGAAAGATGACCAAATAAAACAAGCAGCTATATGAATTCAGAACCAAAACTGGAGCTATCACTGAAGGTGATTAATACCCCCGCAATACTGCTTTGTCAGAGTATACAGAAATGATGTTTGCATCTTTCATGGGTGAAAGTTGAAAAATAGTTGAAATCCTGAAAATTTGCTGCAAAAGTTGTGTTTAAAAATAGCGACTTGGGTTTTCACCGGATGTAAACAAAACTGCAAAAGTAGTTGACGTCACAAGGTTTTGTTGAATCGTGCTCCCCTTCTAAAAAATAATGGACTGATCCAAATGAAAAAAAAAAATGTCATGCAAATCTAATCACCAACGTATGTTAAAAGTTTGAAAACTGGAGAAGTAGTTTGTGTCATAAGATTTTGCTAAATTATGCTCCCCTCAAACCAAATATGTCACTAACATGCGCACTTCATGCAGAACATATGATTTCAGTTTCAAGTCGATTATCTTGAAAACTGTAGAAGTTTTCATAACACGATTTTGTGAAATCATGTCCCCTGCAAAAAAGAATGGACTGATCCACACAAAAAATATGTCACGCACATCTACACTTCATGCTGTACATATGTTTAAAGTTTAAAGTTAATATCTTAAAAACTGTAGAAGTAGTTCGTGTCAC
Organism: Corbicula japonica; assembly: GCA_038501625.1. NCBI lineage: Eukaryota > Metazoa > Mollusca > Bivalvia > Venerida > Cyrenidae > Corbicula > Corbicula japonica. Next base: position 43,268 of record JAZAYU010000687.1, on the reverse strand, counting down.
AAGATCTTGTTGAATCATGCTCCCCTGCTAAAGAATAATGGACTGATCCACATGAAACAAAGTATGTCATGGAAATCTACTCACAAACGTATGTTTAAAGTTTAAAACTGGAGAAGTAGTTTGCATCATAAGATTTTAAATAAAAGATTTTGTTAAATAATGCTCACCTGCAAAAACTAATGGACTGATCCACAAAAAAATATGTCGCTGACATACACACTTCATGCAAAACATACAATTTTGGTTTCAAGTCGATATCTTGAAAACTGTAGAAGTTTGCATAACACGATTTTGTTAAATCATGTCCCCTGCAAAAAATAATGTTCTGATCCACACGAAAATTATGTCACGCACATCTACACTTCCGGCCGAACATATGTTTAAAGTTTCATATCAATATCTTAAAAACTGTAGAAGAAGTTCGTGTCACAAGATTTTGTTGAATCATACTCCCCTGCTAAAAAATAATGGACTGATCCACATGAAACAAAGTATGTCATGGAAATCTACTCACAAACATGTTAAAAGTTTGATAACTGGAGAAGTAGTTTGCGTCAAAAGATTTTAAAAAAAGATTTTGTTAAATAATGCTCCCCTCCAAAAAATAATGGAATGATCCACAAAAAATATATGTCGCTTACATGCGCACTTCAGGCAGAACATACAATTTTAGTTTAAAGTCTTATATCTTGAAAACTGTAGAAGTTTTCATAACACGATTTTGTTAAATCAGGTCCCCTGCAAAAAATAATGGACTGATCCAAACGAAAAATATGTCACGCACATCTACACTTCATGCCGAACATATGTATCAAGTTTCAAGTCAATGTCTTTAAAACTGTAGAAGTAGTTCGCGTCACAAGATTTTGTTAAATCGTGCTCCCCTCCTAAAAATAATGGACTGATCTACATGAGAGAAAAAAAAATTTGCGCAAATGTACTCACAAACATATGATTAAAGTTTCAAGTCGATATCTTGAAAACTGTTGACATAGTAAGTGTAGAAGTTTCGTAACATGATTTTGTTAAATCATGTCCCCTGCAAAAAATAATGGACTGATCCACACGAAAAATATGTCACTCACATCTACACTTCATGCTGAACATATGTATCAAGCTTCAAGTCAATATCTTAAAAACTGTAGAAGTAGTTCGTGTTACAAGATTTTGTTGAATCATGCTCCCCTGCTAAAAAATAATGGACTGATCCACATGAAACAAGGTATGTCATGGAAATCTACTCACAAACGTATGTTTAAAGTTTGAAAACTGGAGAAGTAGTTTGCGTCAAAAGATTTTAAATAAAAGATTTTGTTAAATAATGCTCCCCTCCAAAAAATAATGGAATGATCCACAAAAAAATATGTCGCTTACATGCGCACTTCAGGCAGAACATACAATTTTAGTTTAAAGTCTTATATCTTGAAAACTGTAGAAGTTTGCATAACACAATTTTGTTTAATCATGTCCCCTGCAAAAAATAATGGACTGATCCAAACGAAAAATATATTATGCATATCTACACTTCATGTCGACCATATGTATCAAGTTTCAAGTCAATATCTTAAAAACTGTAGAAGTAGTTCGCGTCACAAGATTTTGTTAAATCGTTCTCCCCTCCTTAAAATAATGGACTGATCTACATGAGAGAAAAAAAAAATTGCGCAAATGTATTCACAAACATATGATTAAAGTTTCAAGTCGATATCTTGAAAACTGTTGACATTGTAAGTGTAGAAGTTTGCATAACATGATTTTGTTAAATCATGTCCCCTGCAAAAACTAATGGACTGATCCACACGAAAAATATGTCACGCACATCTACACTTCATGCTGAACATATGTATCAAGTTTCAAGTCAATATCTTAAAAACTGTAGAAGTAGTTCGTGTCACAAGATTTTGTTGAATCATGCTCCCCTGCTAAAAATAATGGACTGATCCACATGAAACAAGGTATGTCATGGAAATCTACTCACAAACGTATGTTTAAAGTTTGAAAACTGGAGAAGTAGTTTGCATCAAAAGATTTTAAATAAAAGATTTTGTTAAATAATGCTCACCTGCAAAAAAATATGGACTGATCCACAAAAAATATTTCGCTGACATACACACTTCATGCAGAACATACAATTTTAGTTTAAAGTCTTATATCTTAAAAACTGTAGAAGTTTGCATAACAGGATTTTGTTAAATTATGTCCCCTGCAAAAAATAATGGACTAAACCACACGAAAAATATGTCACGCACATCTACACTTCATGCCTAACATATGTACCAAGTTTCAAGTCAATATCTTAAAAACTGTAGAAGAAGTTCGCGTCACAAGATTTTATTAAATTTTGCTCCCCTCCGAAAAATAATGGACTGATCCAGATGAGAAAAAAAATTTGCGCAAATGTACTCACGAACATATGTTTAAAGTATCAAGTCGATATCTTGAAAACTGTTGACGTAGTTAGTGTAGAAGTTTTCATAACACTATTTTGTTAAATCACGTCCCTGCAAAAATAATGGACTGATCCACACGAAAAATATGTCACGCACATCTACACTTCATGCCGAACATATATTTCAAGTTTCAATTCAATACCTTAAAAACTGAAGAAGTAGTTCGCATCACTAGATTTAGAAGTTTGCATAACACGATTTTGTTTAATCATGTCCCCTGCAAAAAATAATGGACTAATCCACACGAAAAATATGTCACGCACATCTACACTTCATGCCGAACATATATTTCAAGTTTCAAGTCAATATCTTAAAAACTGAAGAAGTAGTTCGCATCACAAGATTTAGAAGTTTGCATAACACGATTTTGTTTATTCATGTCCCCTGCAAAAAATAATGGACTAATCCACACGAAAAATATGTCACGCACATCTACACTTCATGCCGAACATGTGTATCAAGTTTCAAGTCAATATCTTAAAAACTGTAGAAGTAGTTCGCGTCACAAGATTTTGTTAAATCGTGCTCCCCTCCGAAAAATAATGGACTGATCCACATGAGAAAAAAAATAGTTCGCGCAAATGTACTCACGAACATATATTTAAAGTTTCATGTCGATATCTTGAAAACTGTTGACGCTGTAAGTGCCACAGACAGACCGCCCAACGAACCAACGAACCAACGAACCAACCGGATGATGACTCCTATATACCCCCTATACTTCGTATGCGGGGGTATAATAATTATTTTATGTTGTTTATATTGCCTAATACATTATTCACTCTCTATAATCTACATTTAGTATCCACATTCTTTAGTTATGAAAATGTGTTATGAATAAATCAAATGCAGAAGTGTCAAAAATCACAAAGTTTATTCTTTGGTTTTAAGTGTAGAAAATTCACCATATTTCCCTAAACCATTTCGTTGTTTTTCTTTATTTTATACAGTTAAAAAATTCGACGGAGTTATTTTGTACAGAGCAAATAGTGCAGTTTGTGCCATTTCGCAATGAGTTTTAGGAATCCTGGTACTGAACTCAAATTTGTTTGATATATTTGACTTTTCATACCTCACATGTAAGTTAAGTTTGGAAATATTTATATTTAAAGAATAACAACCGTGTAAAATGCAGCCATTTTAGTGATAAAACGCTGAGAAATGAAATGCAGATAATGTTGGATATCTGTTGACCTTTTTGTAATCGTTATCCTAATATTTTAGGATGATGATTAAAACGTTATTGTTTGAGTGATTATTTATTTATAACAATTATTCGGAATGAGCATTTAAGAGTTAACATGTTATTTTGATAAATGAAACATAGTCAGAATGAAGACATAATAGAATGACGTCTTCTTTGACTTTGGCTGGTGAGGTGACTTTTTAAAAGGTAATAAATGAAAATATCTAAATTTTGTTGGGCTCGGATTTGGCAGTAATTTGCATTTCAGTTGTTTATCATGGAACAGAATTAAACACAACATGAAATATGACATTAATTGGCGTTTGTGTTGTTGTTATTTAATCATTTTATAGACTTATCAATACCTGTAGAACATATGTAAAGTTTTGGCTTTAAACTCCTGTGGCTTTTCAATGCTAATACCTTCTTATGTTTTATATTTTGTGTGCTTTTGCATGCAATATTGTTAAGATGGTGGTTGGGTTTGAGATATTTCACCAAGACAACTCGTACTTGCTTTGTGATATGAGATATGATGGGGTAAGTGTGAGGTTGGTATACCCTAGAACCAGTTTTAAACACCCCCAGTGGCAACTTGTTTTGCCACTGAGCGTTTCAATGCGGTAGCCCCTAGGGTTCTCTTTTTCGTTAATTGTTTGTGGCGTCTTATTTGAATTAGACATACTTATAAAAACATGCTATCTTTTCCTCTTTTCTTTTTCAGTGCAGGGGGAGGCTGATTTGTGTGTGGGGATTCCTTATATGCATTTTTCACTTTTTTTAAACAATTAATACATTTATCAAGTGTAACTACCGCTACTGGCATTGCCATACAATGATAACCAAAGTAATACATACCCTCCTCCTAATGCACCATATTGTGAGGAATACGCCACAACAAACGAAGCCCATTGCGTCAAGATGTTAGATTGTGTAGTTGTCGGCGTTGTCGGTGCTGGCGTCGTTAGAGCTTTAAATAATATGCATTATACATTAAAGGTAAAAGAAACATACGGGCAGCAGAAAAATCTTGATTAGAAAGTTTCAAGATTATACTATTTAGCCATTTCGTTGATTTCAAGTTCATCAAAATTTCATAAAAGCTAGTGTCAAAGTGATAGCAATTTATTGACGACCATTATAACAAAATGCATGCTCTTGGGTAGGAAAAACAGATAAACACTTGCTTTCTTGCAAAATTGTGAAACTAAAAAATGTGAAAGTATTAATAGTATTACCCAAGACAAATTTACTCTTTAAAATGTCTAATATAGAACTAGAAATCAGTTTTATTAATAAAAAACAAACGTCAAGATAAGTTTAAAAAATAAATAGAAAAAAATCATATATTTTTCTTACAAACAAATGGTCTTCGAGCTGCCCATGGTAGTATAATAATAATAATTATCTAACGTGCAATTAAATTTTATTCGTTAACCCTTTTCTCCACATATACACAATTTTATGCATGTGCAACCAGTGTAGATCCAGATCAGCCGGCACATCTATGCCGTCTGATCAGGATCTGCACTGGTCGAATTTTGGTCAGAAATAACCTAATGAATCAAAAAGCAAACAGTATAGATCCTGATCAGACGGCACGGATGTGCCGGCTGATCTGGATCTAAACTGTTCGTCCACGCAATAAAGTTGTGTCTATGGAGGAGAGGGTAAATTGGAATGTTTAGATTGGGGTGTGGCGTCAGGCGGGCGGGCGTCAACATTTCATTATTTTTGTTAAAGTTTAATTTTCCCCAGGGCTTCTAAATTTAACGTAGTTGTCTGACATCACAAAAGCAATCGTCTGGACAAGTTCCATAACCCTCTATTTTGTCATATTCATGCCCCTGTTTCTCATATAATTTAAATACACTCATCCAAAATTGTAATTGGTCACTTTTTGTCAGTATTCTTTTATTAGAAAGACATTGAATTCACTATTTATTTATGATCATATGCCAACAACAGTCTTCAACTTAAGCTTTAATCATGTTATAATGACTTTGGAACAGTTTGGCGAGAGTAATCTTTAATTTTGCTAAAACTGCATTTCTTGCATGAAAATGTCAAGCAAACAGAAATTTGCTCTTAATTTCTTGTTAGTAGGAAAAACATTAAACCTTATTAATCAAAAGCACATTTGTTTAAATAAATCCCCTTCAAAGTATCCAATTTTAAAATTACCCCCCTTTCAATTAACGACTGTTCTAATTGTGACCCTGCGGTGTAAGTAAATGGTATTGGATTCATTTAAGAAAACAATCAGTCAAGATTAAAAAGACATTAGATAATTGATTTCAAGACAAAACAGTTCTTTCCACCACCTCTCTTGACGTAGGGAAGAAACGAAACTAGCATACATTGTAAACAGATATAATTGATGACCAATAAGAACTTTGGTTGAGTGTAGAAAACCTGGCTTCGTCGTACAGTAGCTTCTTCTTGTTGCCAATTTGATAATTATATTTATATCCCAAAGACTCTTATTATCTAAATATCATCCTACATAAACTTATTAACATACCTGGGTCCTTTGTCGTGAAGTGTTGGGAACCGGGTTTGGACGCTAACCCGCCATTATTCCAGTAGGTCATCTTGCATCCCGTGCAAGACCCCGACACAGGCATGAAGAACGTGCTAAGGCAGCTCGAGTATCCACTGCACACGGTCGTACATGACATTGCTGTTAGGCCGGCCTGCTCAAAAACAGTTTCTGCGGATGAACATACAAAGTCATTTAATTTGTTGTCTCGAAAATATTTTTTATTTTTTATTTGCCAGCACACAGCGACGGCGAAAAGGCCGGCGAACTGTAGGAGTGCTGATTTCATTGAAAGTGACAAGAAAATCTTTCTTTTCTCCCCGAAGTCCAGTTGATCAATGGCAAACCGTAAAGCAATGAACACAATTATATTTAAAGTCAGTATCATTCTTTGATATTGATCAATAATCAATATTTTTTATATTTTAAAGCAGCTAAGCACTATTTTTGCATTTATCAATTCGGCGTCAGACTGGTTTGAGCTAGTTATAGTAAAAACTATTCAGAAAAAAAATAACACTATATACTTGCAAACAAATTTGCTTTGGCCAAGTAACAAAAACATTCGAAGTGATAAATTGGATGTCGAACTAACACATCACAAACTGATTGTCGGTAGGTAGACATTAACGATGTATACACATATATTTTACAAGGGTAAATTAACTAAAACGCTTAATTTTTATTGATTGGGCTGTGGAAATTGCTGATATAAATCATGATTTTCGACTTATTCGAATGTAACGGTTATTTTTCAATCACCATATAATCACGTGACTATTTATCAACAGTTGACACGGTCTTGAATCTTTAAATAGATGTGGACAGGTGGTGGATGAAGCATATTACAATAATGATGTCATCAAAGTCTTTGCTTTATCTTAAATAACATGTCTTCGTTCAACTGGAACAATTTGGCATGACAATGTAATAATTTTAAACATTGAAATTGTTACATCTGCCTTTATCTTTTTTCATTGCATGTTCTTTCTAATATTGTCAAAACAGGTCTTAACAGATGATAAAAACTAGACATTAGTCATTTTTAAACAAGTTCTTAGACCATTTCTAACAAAATCGGCAAAATTCGTTAATAAAATTTTTCGAAGAATATAATTATCAAGAAGAATATGAGAAAAAGGTCATCATCATCATTATCATCATCATCATCATCATCATCATCATCATCATCATCATCATCATCATCATCATCATTATCATCATCATCGTTTTGTTCAGTCACAGTCATAGTGAACAGCAGCAACAACACATTAAAACAACATCATCATCTTCGTCGTTGTCATCATCATTGACATATTTAGACAAAATCTCAGGATTTTAAATGAAGAAGTGTTGGCAGCCCTGGTACATGTTTGCTATAGTGTTAAGAAATAAAATTCACGAGCAAAATGATATTAAAGCGAAATAGTAGCTTTAACTGTTTAGGACAAATCCTCAAATTTAACTGACAGAGGACAACAACTACATCTACATATTGTACATGACTTAACAATATTGTTAATGTTTTAAGTTGTCTTTAATTGACGGTATTAATTATTCATGTTTTATTTTGAGCTTCAAATGGAATACAAGACCTTAGGAGACTATCCTGGACAAAGCTACATAAATATTCGCTTTTACAACACTTTGACCAAGTGTTACCGCTAGCTTTGATTTTAATTAGTTTCCATTCAAGTATAATAGGAAAGGCCTTCCGCAGAACAAGCGTCTTCAGCGTCTTCACAATTGCTGTCATATGTACACCTAGTCCATCGTTTGAAAGAGATGAACACAAGTACTGTTTTGGTACAAAATTATGTGACCATTAACTTAGCCAGCAATATATCTACATAGTTTGTGTTCAGTGACTAAGATAGAAATTCATTTGTCATATATTCAAAATAGAAGTCAGATGTATGTTTTCATTGTTTCACAATTAAAATATCTTTGTACATCGTAGTCTGATAAAGTTGTTGCGAAATCACACGTTCATTTAATTAACTTATCAGATTGTGTGATATATTTTAAAGGCATTAACCCTAAAACACGTAGCAATTTAAATTTCTGCATTATTTTTTGTAAAACAATAACATTTTATGAAAAGAATATACTGAATCTGCCCAGCCATTTCCTAGAGGCTCTCAGACCAATACAAAACGGTGTGTATGTGAAGATTATCTAGAAAAAATTGTGTCTTATTTGTCGTCTCAATAAAAATTTAATTCAGTTACGATATAGAATCTATTCAATTTTTGTTTTGTCCAAATGCACATCTATTCTATAATCATTGCAGTAAATAGTAAAACAAATCAAACTGGTTTTAGAAAAGTTTTTGAATCAAAAATCTTTAGTCAAAAGAGACCTTACTTCCTTTATACAACAGTGACGCATTTAACTAAGCAATTATTTACAACAGGCAACACATGCCATTCATCTCTGCCTTTTAAAGAATAAGGCTAATTTAAATCACTCGGAATCTTTTCTAAACCATCAACAATGTTTATGTTTAAATTTATAAAGATGCAAACGTTAAACAAATGTATCTTAGCTGATAGTCCAATCCACGACCAGACCTGTTGCCCGTGTCAAAATCTCACCGATTGAATACGAACTTTTGCATGAGTTTTTTTTACCGTAAATGTTGTTCATTTTGTACAACAATATTTAGCAGAATACATTTTTTTGTAGTAGCTTTAATGATGATAAAACTGTCCAAGATGACTTTTGAATTTTTTTTTCGAGATTACCCTAGTTTAAGGATAACATTTTTTTCCTCCATAGATAATTAATAATTATAGTAAATGCGACATGTAAAGTACTTCTACCTTCAACCTAATCAATAATTAATATATTTCCCAATTATCCGATATAAAGGTGAAAGTAAAATGTATATAAACCAGTATTATCCAGTTTCTATTGTTTCTATTCTTATCAGTAATTTTTGTTTTGTTGAAAATATTTATTAGGCAATTAGTACATCTATCCATCAATAATAGTTATTAAAGGCTATGAACTTGATCTCAGATAATTTTCATTTGAACACTAATTAACAAATTGATTTTTGAAACTCCATTCGTATCTATATGATGGAAAAATAACTGTTCAAACGTGTGATGTAAATAACATTACCGTTAACAATACAAACGTCATAAAATAAAAATTATGTTAAAAAGAAGATCCATTTATAATTAGTTACAATTTCGAGATGAGAAAGCGAAGCTGTTCATATTCCTATTTATTTCAAATCACTCAGAAGCTTTTCGCTTTCAATATGTACATCAATACTGTACCGATTACATATAATACAGTATAATAGAATTTTCCTTTAGCTTTCTTTGATTTTTTGATTGTATACAAATGATTGACTAAATGATTATGACGAATGAATACAAAGCACATACATTTGCTTGAATTATAGCCGTGACGATAAATATGTTACCAGAACAAAATCAGCTTGAATTAGCTGGTTGTGATAAAACTATGATCATAAACACCACTATCATAAAATGCGACCAGTTCCATATGATCGTATAATAGTTCAGCTCATCCACTGGCAAAAATTTATTTGGTCTATAAAAATTCAAATGACGTGTTAAAGAAGCTTAAGTCAAATAATTTTCAGGCATTCTGTTTGTCTTCTTATGATTTCTCTACATTATATACTTCTTTCCCTCATAATTTAATAAAAGACAAGCTTACTAGTCTAATTGAAAAAAAAAACAAAAACATTTGCTTGAGAAAATACAACCTTTATCTCTTGTAATTAACATAAAGGATTCTTTTACAGATGGTTCTTATGAAAATAATTATTATACTTTATAGACTTGTCAAGCCCTTATCGAGGCTAGGCGCTCACATTTTTATTGGATAATATTTATGTTAGAATACCTCTTGTGATTAACCCATCTACAGTTGATCACTATGCTTACCTCTTTGGTTGCACGACGGTGGCAGGGGTTTGAGAGTTTATGAAGGCTTATGGGAAAATCTTTTCTTTAAAGAACATAAAGGCTCGATTTGTTTCTTTTATCCCTGTCATCGAGTTTTTGCTAATTTGACTCCAAAGGCTCTGGTCTCGGTAAGATCATCTAGCCCATTTGGCTTTGCAATGCCATTAGCTTCTTATGTTTTATAAGTCTGTGTGCTTTTGAGCTGATGGGTGAGTTGGAGTCATTTCACCAATGCAACCTGTACTTGTTTGTTAATATGAGAACCTGTTTGGTCAGGTGTGAGGTTGGTGCACCCTAGAACCTGGTTTAAACATGCTATCTCTCTTCCTCTCTTCTTTTTCGCTGCGTGGGTAGGCTGTGTATTGTGAGTGTGGCGATTCCTGACATGCATATTTTACTATCTATTTATAAACAAGGAATAGGCTTTCAAATGGGTCTTTATTGTGTACCCCTTATTTCTGATTTGTTTTATACGGTTACGGAAGAGATTTAATGTTAACTCTTCCTAGCTTACATCAAATGACATTATAACAGCCTTTAACAACACCTCGAGGTACCTTGATAATTTGTTGAATATCGATAATAACCAATTTCCATCTCTTGTTAATAAAATTTAAACTCATGAACTACAAATTAATAAAGCAAACAGATGGGCAAGCAAACTTTCTTGAATATAATCAATCTTTTGAACATGGGAACGTTACTACTAAAATATATGATAAACAATTTACCACTGGGGTTTTAATCAGGTTCTAGGGTGCACCAACCTCACACTTGCCCAACAGCTTCTCATATCAACAAATTAGTACAAGTTGTCTTGGTGAAATAACTCCAATCCACCCATCAGCATAACAAATTTGCATGCTTTAGCACACAAACATATTAAACATAAGAAGCTAATAGCATCGCAAAGACAACAGCCAAAACCGAGACCAGAACCCCTGGAGCAAGAACACGATGACAGGGATAAAAGAAACAAATCGAGCTTCTAGGTTCTTTAAAGAAAATATTTCCCCATAAGCCTTCATAAACTCTCAAACCCCTGCAACCGTCGTGCAACCAAAGGGGTAAGCATAATGATCAACTGTAAAAGTGTTAATCACCAGGCATGCAGAGAGCTGTAGGATATCATGTTGGTAACCTAGATGGTTTTTACGAATAACCGAGAGACATTGCTTAAGAAATACTGCTTTACGGCTCTCAATTGGATATGTTAACATTTTATGCTAGTTTGGTTTTTACCGAATGTCAAGAAAGGATTAGGAAAAAACTGCTTTGCCTTGAAACGAATTTCCGTTAAATGATTGTTGAATTTTTTTTTAATCATTTCAATTTCATTTAGTTTTTTTTCACAGGCTCAGAATTAGAATAATATTGAAAGAGGGGTTATGATAAAAATATTGATCCTTTAAAAGGATTTATAAAAAGAAAAAAATGATGTCCACCAAAATTTATGTTTTTCTTCCTTAACAGAGCATAGGTTAAAACAAATGATTATAAAGTAATGCATGGTAATTTTGTACTCACTTAAGCACTAAACGCAGTTAAAAAATGTACAATAAATCACGTCAAAACAATCATTAAATGTTCAAATCGATGATCGAAAAAATGATATTGACATTTAATGACAGTCGATTGGTCAATTAAATATTTTCATTAAATAAAACAATATAGACGAAAAGTTGAAACAGTTGAACTTTGGGTGAATGTTTTCATCCGATGTCTAGAAATGAAAGCAGTACCTTTGATGGTTAAAAGTTATGATGCAGACAACAAAAACTTTCTTGTTACAACAGTAAGGGGCAACATCGTTTTGAATAGTAAAGTTATAATGTTAACTCTCTGCACATATTCCTACCGCAAAGCGTACAACTCAAAATGAAAGTCAGTATACCCGGTATGCAATGGTAACTGAGATATGCTACGCACGAAATTTTATTTTTATTATAATTATTATCATACTATTATATTATCAGAGGAGAAATAATATGTAATTAGCAAAATAAGAGTTGTGGTTCTTGCGCTCTGCAATTTCCCTGGCCGCCAGTGATTCACAATCCAGAACGAAATCAGTTTCTCTAATGGTAATTAAGATATGCTCCGGATAAAGTTTGGGCGTTCAGTCAGATGTACTAAAGGAAAAATAACCATTTTCCTTACTTCATATTACCATATGATCCCTCCGTCTTGGAATGGGATAAATCATGTATATATACCTAAGTATTAAAGGAAAATACAAGCCTGATATTATAACCAGTCGAAATATAATATTCAGCTAATTCTCAGTCTGAAATTGTGTAGTCGTATTTGTATAGAAGAAAGAAACACATCCTGAGCAATCTGTTGCGTTTTATTTTGTGCAACATTGCTCTATGAGTACTCTTTAACTGTTCTTATCCAAGAATGAACTCTGTGACTTTTGCATAAATAACAGGTGAATCGACCATGCCACAACCATTTCCCCAGGAATTGGCACCACCACAGTATAGCGGTCATTAATGTTACAGACCAGTGGTCCGCCGGAGTCGTCTTTACAGGTATCATTCCCACCTTCCTGGTACCCAGCATAAACCATCCGTGGTGTTATTGTCATCGATTGGGTAGTTCCGTTGTAAAGTGTCTGACATGTTTCATCATTAATAATAGAAACTCTGGCAGACTCCCACTTCCCTGTGAGTAAAGCAAAACAAAAATATTGTTCTTGTCTATAGTAAGATGTAGCAGTTAAGACTTTAAGACCTTAACCGATTATATATAATAAATATAACAATCCAAGTACACAAAAAGTATAAGCTTGAACAATATTTTTATATGAGACAATCATAAAGTAATGCGTTTCAGAAAATTCAGAAATAAGAGTAAAGGCATAGTCGTGAGCGATGTGTGTAGATAAAAATGGTCTAATACAGAATTTTCTAGATCGGTTAAAAAGAAAGATAATAAAATAAGGAAAAGAGTTACATAGTTACGTAAAAATCTGCATGATGTTATGAGTGATAACGCCATTTCACCAAAAATACGATGTTTTTTTATGATGTGTGTGATTCGTGAATTCACCAAAGGACAACAAATACAACAATAAGACTCATCCGAAATGCCTGAGAGTATACAATAAAAAAGTTGAAAGAAATGCAGTTTATCAACATAGTGACTTTTTTCATGAAAAACGTACACTGTTTCGTTTCAACGTTTCAGTCAAACATCACGTTGAAGTTACATAGAACTTGAAAGCTGCAGTGTAATTATCAGCTTCAATTACAAGCTACAATTTAACGGCACCTTTGTTTTGAATTAAATCTGGGTATCGATGATAAAACTTGCAAAATGATTTCCTGAATTTGTGAGACCGATAACCTTGTTTTAAATGTTTTTCGGTTACGCAAAGATTACGTTCATTGAAATCATCAACATCACAGCAAGCTCTAGAAAAGCAAACAAGCTGTGATATAAACGCCGTAAGATGTTGCACAAGGAACATCGCCGTCTAAAAACGGACTTTATTAAAATAATAATCATATATTTTAGTAGTGAGGTAAACATTTCAAACTGAAAGATTTAGATCAAGAAAGTTTGCTTGTTTTTCTGAAGTGTTCGCTTTATTTAGTTGTGATTTTTTGGATAAATTTTATAAACCAGAGATGGAAAATGGTTATTATCTATATTCAACAAATCATCAAGGTACCTCGAGGTGTTGTTTAAGGCTGTAATTATGTCATCTTGATGTTCGGTAGAAAGAAATAACATAAAGTCTCTTTAATTATAGTATAAAAACAGATCATGAACAAGAGTTGCACAATTAGTACCCAAGTACTCTTTGGGATGCCTATTACTTGTTTAGAGGTATCAAATCTAACATAAATGTTATCCAATAAAAAAGTTAGCGACTCTATTAGGTCTTGACTTTCCATAAAGTATAATCATCAATGACATCATTAAAACAATCTGTAAAAAATGCTCTTTGTTCATTGCAAAAAAGTAATATATGCATATCAGGAGTCGCCACACTCACAAAACACCGCCTCCCCACGCAGCGAAAAAGAAGAGAGGAAGAGAGAGAGAGAGAGAGAGAGAGAGAGAGAGAGAGAGAGAGAGAGAGAGAGAGAGAGAGAGAGCATGTTTGTTATAAATATGTCAATTCAAATAGGACTGCACAAACAATTAACGAAAAAGATAACCTTTGGGGATACCGCCTTGGAATGGTCAGTGGCAAAATAAATTGCGACTGGGGTTTAAACCAGGTTCTAGTGTGCATCAACCTCATACTTGCCCCAACAGCTTCTCATTTCACAAAACAAGTAAAAGTTGTGTTAGTGAAATAACTCCAACACACCCATCAGCATAACAATGTTACATGCAAAAGCACACATACATATAAAACATAAGAAGCTCATAATATTGAAACTCTCAAACCCCTGCCACCTTCGTGCAACCAAAGAGGTAAGCATAATGATCAACTGTAGATGGGTTAATCACCAGGACTGCAGAGCGCTGCAGAATATCATGTTCAACTTGGTAACCTTTCTTTTTGAATATACAGATGGTTTTTATGAATAACATGGGGAAATTAAAATTGCATTTAATTTTCTTAAGTCTATAAATTAAATCTCCCTAAAAAAATTGGCTGTAAAATACCATGTCGCAAGAGTGATTTTAAACTGCACCTGTATTTTTGATTTACTCCGGGTATCGGCGATAAAACTTAAAAGGAAGCAATAATGGTTTTATTTTCTCATGCAAATGATAGTGCCTCTAGCTGGGAGCGAACCCGCACCGTCACGGCATCAGCGCCAAGCCCTGCAATTCCTGCGACGCAACCGATTGAGCTAACCGGGAGAACCCGTAAAAAAGGTTGAACGGATAGCACTGATATACGTAACAATCACTGCATGACATCGGTAACGGGTTATTTTACTGATAACAGAGCTTGTCTCTTATTATGTGGAAGTGAGGTGTACAAAGTTGAAAAATCATACGTTGACAAACAGAACGCCTGAAAATTATTTAATTAAAGCTCTTTAAAAGGTAACCTGAGTCCTTAAAATAGACAAAAAACTAATTTTACAAGTGGTTTCAAAAACCTTTTTGCAATACCTAATTACAGTACTGTGAACGTTTAAGGTTACAAACGAAACGCACGATACAGGAAAACGGACGCACGATAAATGATAGACGGACGCACGATACGCGATAGACGGACGCACTATACACGGTATACGCACGATACACAATACTGCCGATTCATATAATTTGTGTACGATATATCGAAAATTTTGAAAATATTAGATGAATGGTTGAAATTCAATGATTTAATTGAATATGTTAGTAACTCATTCACGTTGTACGATAAAATTAAAGACACATGATGCACGATACACGATATACGGACGCACGATGCACGTTAGACGGACGCACGATACACGTTAAACGGACGCACGATACACGATAGACGGACGCACGATAGACGCATATTTTGTAACATTAAACGTTCACAGTACTGTACAAGTTCTTAAAATGCTGTACGACAAGATGGTAAGAGCACGGATAATTTAGTTGTGCAAGAACTGGAAATTTCGCGTTATAAGGTGTTTTGTGCATTTTAGGCAACCATAACATAGAATGATCTAGTAGGAATTTCATCTTGTTTTAGTTCAACACGGATTCTAACTTTTGCAATATGTGTGCAGCAACACTATTACTATGATGAGTATGCAATAGTTCTGTTTAGCTCTTCAGTTTAAATATAAATATAGTGCATACGTCGCACTATTATTACATTATTAAGCATTATTAGCAGGAACCTGTTGTAAACATCATGAACTGCCATTTTAAATTGACGAAAGTAAAAACGAGTTTGTGGTGGTAATTAAGCTATGTTTCTTTTATAGAAGGATATTCGAGACTCAATTATTTTGAAAACGTCTTGTTTTTTTAAGCTCTGCTGAATACTAAATTCGTGTGTTCAGGCAAAAGGGACATTAGCATTTAGGATTCATTATGTAAATGTATACAATCATTTTTTCTTTCGAAGTCGTTTTCATGGGCAAACACATTTATAACAATTTATTTGTTTCATATTGTTTTTATTTAATTATTATTTAGTTTCATTCTTCAAAATATTTGTTAATTTTTTAAAACTGAAAATTATGTAAAAAAGTAATCCGGATGTGCGAAAAATATTACCTCTGATGGATTGCTCAACTCGATGTATACAGTAGAGCAAAAGGTCACTTAATTTACATTGAAATCCTCTTGCGTCTGACATGAGGGCTGAAGGTTATAAAGCTGAGATTGGAAACCAGTCTCAAACAAGTCGCCATTTCAGTCGATCACATACTTGAGATTTGAGACTGGTTTACAATCTCAGTTTTATAACCTCCAGCCCAGAAATTGGCATGACGCTAGGAATATAATCATCAGATATATATCCATGGTTTACAATGCATCTCAAAGAAAAGCTCTTGAACAAAATAAATCTCACCAACAATTTAAAATAAATCAAATATTATAGCGTGCTTGTGACGCACATGCAGTTGTTTAAAAATTAATAGGGGCACACAGGAAACTAATTAATAATTGGTTACACTTGAGGTTTATATTCACTAACGACTTGGAGAAAAACGCATGTTCAAGTTAAGCATGTCATGTTTGTTTTTAATTACTAGAGCTCACTTCATGTTATGTCTAAATTATCTAATACATAAGAGGTCTCGTTGAATGCAAAAGCACACTAACATATAAAACTTCAGAAGGCAAAGGCATTGCTAGGCTTAGTTGGTAAGCACTCAATGAAGTGAGACAAGGGCACAGGGAGCTAAAACAAGAATGACATGATGAGAGGAATATTTTTAAAATAGAGGTATATTTTATAGTTGCGCTTTAGTTATATTATTGTAAACATTTACATTAGAAACAGTTAGGTCTCCTTACAAAAAACAACGCAGTTATAACAATACAAGCATTGTTCAATATAAAGTTATAGTGTAAAGACATTACGTAATATTTACACTTCATCTTCGTCCTCTACGATGTAGTCTTATTCATCTTACCAATCATAATTTCTGATGTTAAACAGTGTGACGTAATAAAATTAAAGGCGTGGCTAAAGTAAAACTGTTAACAATTTTTTGGACGTTGCACAATATTTTGACGTGTTACGTCGCCGAGCACACACGTTTTGCCACGAGCTGCTGCAAAAAAGTCCATACTAACTACGAGCCTCGTTTTGAAGCGTCAGAGTTTTAATCAGACGTTTTGATCGCCTTTGCAAAATAACAGCGTCTTTATGATTGAGACTAGGTTTTGCACAGTTGCTTTGAAACAACATGTTTGATTTAGATGCTTTTCAATACAATGATATTGAGGGATTGAAAAGGGGATTTTCCACACTGATTTCCTTCTTCTATGATATATTCACATTGCTTAGTTGGTTTCCGTTGGTTTCATAGCAAATTCATACCGTATATCCGACCGCCCGTAGCCGAGCCGTCGAGACGCATATTTGCGTTTTTTAGTATTTGCTACTTCAGCATATTCATATGAAAGACAACAGTCAAATGCTGTAATTAAGATAAAGACAGAAACTGTTTTAGATTATTTGATATGATCATTTACACAGCGCATTTGACTATCATACGATATTAACCGCATTGCACAACAAAGGTTCAATACCCACGTTCTTGATAAACAAAGATTCAATACCCACTTTGTTATTCTTGGAGATATAAATCAGATTTCTATTCTGAATTATCTTGCATTATTTTGAATTATTTTAACAACAAAACATTTAGAAACGCATTTATCATTAACGTTACGCGAGAATTAAAGAAGTAACATTAACCTAAAAACCATTCAGACAATCCGAAAAATGATCGAAGTCACACAAACAAGAGAAATTAACCTAAAAACCATTCAGACAATCTGAAAACTGATCGAAGTCACACAAACAAGAGACATTAACCGAAAAACAATTTAGACAATCTGAAAACTGATCGAAGGAAGACAAAACTTATACAACAACGAAAACAACAGTTGTGAACTAAATTGTGTACAGCAAAGATTTTAAAAGCAAAACTTGCAATTAAAATAGCCGAGTGACTTTTATTAACCTTGTATTGTACACATTTCCAATCAGAAAATAAATACTGTCCGTCAATAGAAAGATAACCCTTTTATCGTTTTTTTACATAAATGAAATTAAAACTATTCTGTATGGCAAAATTGAACTAAAATTTTTGCAATTTTGTGAAACTTAATGTCATAACATGATAGAAACAATTAGACTAACAGAAAAGAAATTTAGAGCACTAAGAAATAGTAAGTTTTTAATGATTTCTTTAAATAGATGAAAAGAGAACTTTGAAAGCAACCGAACACAACAAATGTGAAAATACTGCAGGCTCGGTTTGATTAAGCCTGTTCATGGGCAGTAATGGGAAATTATGCATATTACTGCCCACGCCGCCTAGCCCCGGTTTGAGCGCAACTAAATATTTACACCAATAAACAGTACAATTTTGATCCATCCCAAACGATGGAATGCATATGGCGGTGAACATGGAACCTTTAATGAGGTATTTTCAGATTAATACCATTCCATGTTCAGCGGCGTATGGTCGCCAGATAAAAGAATTGGTTTGCCCTAAACGAGATAACAATGGGCGGAACTAAACAGAATAGAATTTTGATAGGGGATCTTAGAATATAAATCCTGCGTATCACAGACAACGCCAAAGGCAAAATTTAAAAAGCAGGAAGTATATCCTTGGGGGTAATTGGACAATTCACAAGCCACACTCCCAAACTTCTGTTAAGTTGGTCAACATTTGAGAAAGTTTTAGCAAAAAATAGCTGCCAATCCTAGAATTTGGATCTTTCTAGACAAGACAAAATTTACCGATAAGAAAAGGAAATGTCACAATGTTTGTAAAGATATCGTACATCGTAAAGAAGAAGAATGTAGTTTACATGTTACTGGATTGTAGGAATGGATCAAATGCATATGAAAACCAGTGCCCAAGGTTATAAAACTGAGCATGGAAACCAGTCTAAAATCTCAAGCATCTGATTGGCTGAAATGGCGACTGGTCGCCATTTCAGCCAATCAGATGCTTGAGATTTGAGACTGGTTTCCAATCTCAGCTTTATAACCTTCAGACCTGGTCTTCCTGAAAAACGTCTTTAAGGAGGATTACACAGCTTGTGAAAAGTCACCAAGATTGCTTTTCGGTTAGTCCTTGATTCACGAAATATTAAATAGATTATCTATATGTTTTATGCGTACGTTCGACTATACTGCCGTTATAAAACATTTCATTTATTCATTTTTAAAACAGATTATCAGATTACAAACATATATTATTCTGAGTCGTTTTTTCAAGAATCAAATAACAGTTGTTAGATACCTTTAAGTTAATGAATTAACCTACATTAACCACAAAACAACAGTTACAGGTAAAGGTAGGAACACGCGAACAAGTGAATTTCCAAAAAGGACGGCCAAGTATGAAACTTAGTGATGACAAAAAGAATTAAATCATCTGTCATGCAATTCAATAAATGACAATAGACGGGGACATTCGGATTTTGAAGTATAAATGAACAATGTTAAGGTACTAATATTTTTGTTAATTAATACGAGTAGTAAACATGAAACTAGTTTCTTAACATAATACAAGTTTCTTGACATTTGATGAGGTGTTTACTTCAAACTGATAAAATCAAAGATTTTAGATTCAGGTGTCACGTTGCGCAATTACGCATAATGCATCTTCTTATAAATACAGCACAAACTCTAGTGTCGTTACTTTACATTCCACAGAGTGTGAAACTTTGTTTGAACGTCATATCATCAATTGTTAGTGACGGAAATGGCGCTACTAAATATTTTCACGGTTGCATTGGTACTTGCTGGCTATCTACGTGTTGGTAAGTGTATTTTAGTTTATAAATTTTATTATTTTAGTTCTTGATATTGTTTGAAACACAAATATTAACTGTGTATCTTAGGTAACGTTCAGCAGACAGTTATGTGATTTTAATATATTTTAACGATTGCAAATAATGAAAACTAATGTTAACGGAATCTTGTGCCTTATAAATATAAAAACTTAACGAAAAATAATCGAAGGGGATATATTTAAAAAGAGTGCTGCCTACATCGAAGGGGATTTATTTAAAATGAGTGCTGCCTATTAATAATGTTTAATGTTTTCCTACTAACGACGGGTTCTATTAAAACACAACAAGGCCAGAAAAACGCTTTTGAGTTTGCCTCGTTTAAAAAATATTGCAGCTATGCTTCTTTATTTGCCAAAGTTTTATTGAGGTAATAAAGACATTTATATTTATTATTATTTGTTTAACTCAAAACATTTATTTTATAGTTTCCCGAATAGTTCAAATGACATGATTCTTGTAGTTGATCTTTTTTTAAAGTCAAAAGTATTGCAAATATTTTAAAAAAATCGAAATTACATACACACGTCTTAAAATTTTATTTGAAATCGTTTTCCGACAAGCCAAATTAGGAGTTTGCTGTCAAAAACTCGTTTTCAAATAAGATAAATTATGAGTTTCTTGATCGAAACCGTTTCCTGACAAGTTAAATTAGGTGATAATTGTCCGAAACCGCTTCCCGGCAACAATGGTAGGAACTTTCTTGTCCGACACCGCTCTGAAACATAATAAGATCAATGGTTGCAGTCACATTTGTCGTTCACCTTTACCATTTATATTACTTTTTTATTAGGAACTACATTAATTTGTTAAATATTAGCTGAGGCTTTAAATTCGCGTACTGACCCGAGCGCGAAATACGCGAAAATTAAGCCATCGCTAAATAAAATGTTTAGGTTATTAATTGTGAATCGATAACGTCATACCGTGCCGCGTTTTAGATGATGATACGTGTATGCAAAAATGGTGACAAATCTCAAGCATCTAATTGGTGAGTTTTGTAAGATGAAAAAGTAAGCGCCGAGATAGTATTGGTGTGAATAACATTAAAAATGGTGAAGCTTTACGGGTTTTTCAAACCGAGCAAAATTAAAGCTTATCTAGCGGACTGAAAAAATTATTGGAAAACGAGCGCGACTACCGATTCACCTGGCGACCACTATCCGTGACTAACCCCCGGGCTAAAGTAAAATGACTGTATCGACTCGCGAAGTTAGGTCTATTGGTTAATGCCATTTGAAGAAAGTATCGGGGACCTGACGGGGTCATCATAACGCGATCAATTTTATTAACTGAATTGAATGAAACGCTATGGGGAGGTTATCTATCGTCATGAACGATTAATGATTATTGGTTCATTATATTAATAAAGGATTTATTGGGGCTAAAAGTACCGTTAGGGGGTCTACAACCGCCGTAAAGTACCGTTAACTTTTTTTAATTGAAGATCGATCCCGGTGACGATGAGACGGTCGATCCCGCGGCGATGAGTCATTCGATCCCGCGGCAAGGTGTCATTCGATGACACCACGATGAGTCATACGCCGATGACGTCACGATGAGTCATTTAATCCCCCGTGCCCCGTGCACCATTCAACCCCAAACGATTGTTATACAGTACTTCCGTTCGTTAACTGAAAGTATTATGTTCTACGAAATTTCATGGGTTATTTATCAAGCACGCAGAGATATACAGAAAAAGCCTTTAAGAATTTACAGATGTATAAAATCTCCCAAAAGAGAAGCCAGTTATAACATAAAACTACACTCTTCAAGTTTAATTTTTCAGACTCGTTTTAAGAAGAAAAATACAAAACTGGTAAATAGCCTAAGTTACATCCATATTTAATGTCATTTATGTTGTTTGCCTAAGGATAACTATGAATGTAACTTAGGCTATCAAATATTTCTGTATTTCTCATGAAAAAACGCAAGTGTTTAAAGTGAATTGACAGATGGTTTTACAAATACCGTGTGTAGGTATTATTATCAAACACCTTTCAGAGCGCCATTAGCTTTTTTACGGAAAACTTGAAAATGGTTAAAACAAAAAGAAGAAGGCATTCTTTTAATACGTATTTGCACAATCATGCGAATTTAACAAGATTGATTTATTTTATGCTTTTCAGTGAATAATAGTATTTTCTCGGTGAAATAAAAGTGGTATTTCACTGTTTTTTCAAACAGATTCATATCATTTTTATTTTCACTGCCTTTTAACGTTGGTACCCAAACGCACATAACTTTCCGAATGATAACGTTTAGAAAACGGGCTCAAATTTGGATAAATGACGTCATGACGTCATGTCATAAACAAGCGTTTTTGGCGCCATATTTTACAATTTTTCTGTCAAATTTACAAAAATTGTGATTTATAAACATAAAATAAAAAGAAAATTTGTTTTACCAGTGAAGGATACGAACTAAATGAAATACGAATTACGGAGCTTACTCTGTAAAATATATTTCTATTTTAAATTGGAAAAGACAAATATCCTCTATATTATCGTATAAACAAACTAATAGATGTTTAAGCCTGCATACGGTAGATTATTATTGGATAAAGGTAATTTGGCAATGTTTACATTGGCGTGTTAACATTAGCGATATGGCCTACATGTTAACAATGAATTAATATTTTAATCGTTGTTAAATATAAAGCGTGAAGCATCCGTTACTTGTCCCATTCATTAGCCGAGTGGTCTAAGACGCATTCAATTTGAAAAGCAATGGTAGCAACGCTGTTATAGGTTGTAGGTTCGCAACTGGATTTTTTACTCTTTTTTTTCATTTTACAGTAATTACTTTCGCGACAAAATAAACTAATCAAAACACATACAACACTTTGAAATAGCTGCAATAAAACTTACATATACTTACTAAATATAAATTTATAATATTTCCTTAAAAGCCATGTGTCAGTGTGGATCGAAAAAAAGTTAGGCCTATGCCAGCCGAGGCGTAAATCACTGTGCAATCGAGGCGATGTGTTAGAAATTGGTAAAATAGTACTTCAGCGCGTAAATTTGCATAAACCCATTGTAAACATCGCCAATTTAGCTTAGTCAAGCTATAGTTTTCAAAATGACAAAGTTTGCATGATTCTTACTATGCATTTAATTAAGATTTAATTGCGCTAAACATATCGATCCAAGCAAAAATGTTTTTCTCTTCAAAAAAGTAATATATGCAAAGCAAGATTTCGCGTTTGTTGTAATAAAATTACTGTCATTTGATTTATTATTTTGTTTTAGATGCTGTCAATATGTGTCAAGTCTGCATGAATGCTCCTGCCGAGATCAACTCAGCAGCTGGCGCCGCTTTAGTTTTTGATACTTTTATCGAGAATCAAGAAGACAAACTATGTATTGACAACACAAAGGCCATAAAGGCAACCGCGGCGATGATAGTCAGGGCTTCTCTATAGGTGTTGGTTCAGAATCCAACCAACTGCTACTTCACGTTCAATTTTGGAAGCACAGTAAGCCCAGTCGGTTGCCTTATATCAGGATATAACATAACCGGAGGTCACTACACTCAAGGCAGTTGTGAAGCAATGGGCAAACTTGCTGTGAATGATGAACTAATTGTCAAAGTTGGTGCTGCACAAGGGACTTGGCCATGTATTTTGAGAAGCAACTCCTTTATTTGTTTGTCTGCCCTGGAAATTCCAGCACCTGCAGGATGAGGCTAACTGAATTCCGAAGCATACAAAACCAAACCCCATAAACGACGAGATTTAATAAAAAAAACCCAAAAGAAACGCTTATATTTTTTCTATATTGCCTATATATTCTGATTGTTGTATATGCCATCGACTGTACAAACTGTTCAACTGTTTTCAAAGGACAGACTACGAGAGGGTGCATTTTAACCAATGATCAACCTGGTGGCAATTTTATTTGCTATCGTCTGTTCAAACTGCACAACTGTTTCCAACTGACAAACTACGAGAGGGTGCATTTAAACCAATTACCATTCTAGTTGCAGTTGTATTTGCCATCAACTCTTTAAACTGCACAACTGTTTTCAACTGACATACTACGAGAGGATGCATTTAAACCAATTATCAACCTTTTGGCAAGTGTATTTGTCATCGACTGTATAAACTCCACAACAGTTTTCAACTAACAGGCTACGAGGATGCCTACATGTATAACCAATTATCAACAATTATCTGATATCTGTCAAAATTTCTTTCTCTTTCGCTTATTTATTTCTGTTTGAACTTGTATAATAGCCAAATCATTGATTAAAATCACTGCAAATGTGAAACAGATGTGGTCGTTACTTTATCATTATTCTTTTAAAAATTGCTATCTAGATTTTAATAAAACAGAACAAACCATTAATCCATTTTTGAAATTCTATCTCATTTGCAGACAAAACAACTTTAAGTGATATTTTAGCATGAGCTGTAGTTCTGAACAAAAGCAAGAAATTATTGTTGCTATAATTATAAATGTATTACCAAGAGTAAATGAAATCGCGCAGTAATCGTCAAGTCCAGGTACCAATGTTATAAAACTGAGAATGGAAACCAGTCTCAAATCTCAAGCAGCGACGTCAACACTAATATCAAAGTTTAAAGTAGTATACGTGATTATTCAGCGAAGATCATATTAGCTGCATACCTGCTAACCAAGAAATCTTTAAAGTGATCGGGATCGGAAAGTTGCATGCGAGTTATAATAAAGAGTATGACGATTATGCGAGGTTTTGTCATCAATGATAGTAGATAGAATGAACAGACTTATTTGAAGCTCTTCTCGAGATCTCCTTATCCGTCCTCCACTTTCACCTGCACTAACAGTTACCACCATAAGTCAAATATCCCCAAGGGAGTTAAGCAAAGCTGTATTTTTTACAAATGTATTTCTGACAATTTTTTATTTCGTAATTATAATACAACAAACTTTATTGGTTTCACGACTAAGAAATAGAATTAATGGAAGTTTCGATCTTGAAGAATTCTTTTACACTGGCACTTGAGCAGCCGCGTCACCCCCTGCCAGCCCTTACAAATACACCCGTGTTTCCTTGTAAAAATGGTGTCAAGTCATTGAAAGTATTCCATTCTATCAAACTATGCGAAAATACACCGTCAAAATCGTAGTTTTAAAAATCCGCTTATTCTATGTATAATTGAAACATGGTCATGAACCGCTCCAAACCCTACTCCCGTTCGAGTGGCTGCTTTTCCAACAATGCGAAGGGTTCTATCTAACAGCTGTTTCAACGCAACAGGGTTATGTCTAACGATAAATGTAAACAATTCTCACCAAAAGCTCGAACTGCGCGTTAAATTCAACATAAAACTTCTCTCGTATTACATGTTATATTTTCCACCTATTCTTCTCCTCACTGCGACTTTCGGAATACTGACATTTTTTTTAGAAAGAGCGTGTTGATTGGTCAAAAGCAAGACTCTATTTATACCGCTAAATTCAAACTTGTAAAAATCTTCTGTGGTTTTCGCTTATTTAATAAGTTCGA
The DNA here is from genome assembly GCA_038501625.1 of Corbicula japonica. NCBI lineage: Eukaryota > Metazoa > Mollusca > Bivalvia > Venerida > Cyrenidae > Corbicula > Corbicula japonica. The sequence continues at coordinate 17,690 of JAZAYU010000687.1, read as the reverse complement.
AGAATAACTGATCATCTCGCCGACATCATAAATCAGGGCATTTAATTGCCACAACAAGAAATACACTGCAATTGTATATGATGCGCTTACATACGTGAAGGCAATAATGCAAGAGTACATGTATGTTATTATGTTGTGTTACTGGCATACAACACTGAAGACTAAAATGGCTGGGTAACATGTTTGTGCACTCGCATCTTTTCCTTTAGTATGGACTTGCATAGAAAACCCATTTTGGACATAGACCTTATTGTTTACCTAAGTGTAGACCCTGTGTAGAGCCAGGTATATATACAATAGATTTCAGACTATTTCTGTCTTACACAATATATTCCATGTCGATTTCATGTATTCTAAAATAACCCTCTTTCGTCTGCCCTCTTTAAATAGCATTATGCTATTTACATCGGCTGTATATGATAAGTGTTGACCTGCATTCATTGTTTTTTTCTTTTTGACATAGTCCGGGAAAACTTACGCATACAAATTGTTCTACCAATCGGAAGGATCTTACTAAAAAAGTCGGGGATTCCGGAAGTCGACCTGAGGAGACGAATCGATGGAAAAATAACATACATAACAATAACGCTTATTTCGAGCTTTTAGTAAGACTTTTTTTTACATTCCCTGTAAGATCTTACCCTGTTGCATTGAACCAAACAGATGTTAGCTTTGGGCCCTTCGTATTGTAGAGAAAACAGTCTCTCGAACTGGAGACGTTCCTGACCTTGCTTCAATTATATACGTACATAAAATATGCGGTTTTTCAAACTACGATTTTGGCGGTGTATTTTCGCATATTTTGACAGAATGGAATAATATCAATGAACGACTTTACAATGGCGTATTAGTAAGGGCTGGCAGAGGGGGGAAGGGTTGCCAAGGTCAAGTGTCAATATTCTTTATTTCGTCTTCGTCTCCTTATAGGATATGCTCTTAATAACGTGAGGCACATGTAATGTTATGTTAGGCGACAGCAATTTGCAGAAAACACTGGTTATTATGCTGCACTACATTTCACGATTCACATACATGCGTTCATATCATGTGATAATGCGTTGATATATCATGTGATACATGCGTTCATATCAAGCGTTTCCACCAAAGCTTTGAAAAACTGCCGATTATTTCGTTGACCTAAATTAATCTGTTTAAAAAAGTTATATATGAAGGTGTTAATTCCCATGTTTCAGACACTGAAGTGTATGCGACTACATAAAATAACGAACATTTTTTTTAATTTCCTTGTAACAAAAAGAGTTATAATGACCACAAATAGTACAATTCAGAATCAGTACATGTAAGTTACACAAATTGGAAACTCCCTTTTCATTGAAACAGTTTCAAATAGTTTGGGATTTTTAATTGTGAGGTCTTCCCGGATGTAGATCGATGTGCTTTTTTGAGGTTTGAACAATTTCATAAATTGGTGTTTGATAGCCTGATGTAAGAATTTGCATTTATATATTAATGCCCTGTTTCCATCCTCTCGTAATCGCCATAATTTGTGCGCGTGTCGATGTTCTTTCCGGAAATGGTGACATCAAGCCTCTCCTTTAGCGTTTTACTACTAAAAGATTCGTCTCCCCGGTGCTTTCATTGTTATTTTCATCGTGCAGCAGATAAATTTGTTCAATGTTCAGCCTCAAATACTGTTTACTGTCTTTCAGCATTTGTTATTGGCCGTTAATCTAAATTTCTCTGTCCGTGAGTTTTTTCTCAAGCTCTTTGATTCTATTTTGCAGTTTCACACTTTCTCCTTTATTGTTGTCAATTTCAAGCTGCGTGGCCTTAACTTAGATTGTTTTTCAAATCGTTAACATCGTTTACTGCCTCAAGGACTATACTTTTTATAGCCATAAGCTGGTCATATACCTTATCAAAATTTTGTGTGATTTGAATGGACAGTTCACATTCCAAGTTTGACAGTCTCCTACTCATGAAGCTTTCTGTTACAAGCTTTATCAAAATTTTATCGGTTTAATTTTGCAATAATTAGAGTATTATTTAATTTAATTGCAGTTTTGAAAATGTGTTGTTGGTTGATTCGGACAAAATATTTCCAAATATGGCTCGAGTATAAACTTAAACATTACTCCAACAGTCTTCTGGAAGAACGTTGGCTAATTTTATATACTTCTGTGATGATTGGAAGTTTTTTTTTTCGTTGAAATTTGAGTAAGATCATTAGAATGTTCGTGATTCTCGGGCCTGGTTTTCTTTCCAAAGATGTATTTTTTGCATCATATATGACTGAAATAGTTTCATAATGTCACCATTTAAACAACATGGGGATGATTTGGACTACATCAGGTTGGAAAACGGCCGTTCATTTGGAACAACAAATCTGTGACAGAAAAAGAACACTGGTAATACATCATCACTACATTTACCAAAAGACACAGTATGCACATATGTACATATGTTCAATAAAGGTAAACAATCATCAAATTGGTCATCAATTGAATATGTTTACAATGTGATCTAGTTTCGCTTCTTCCCAATGTCAAGAGAGTTGTGATTGTTTTTTTAAATGAATAAAATACAATTTACTTACATCATAGGGTCAAAATAAGAACAGTCATTAATTGAACGGTAATCATAAAAATGGAAACTTTGAATGTGTTTTATTTAAATAAAAACTCTGAAATTAAATAAGTTTTTTTTGTTTTTCACATTAACTAGGTGTACTTATAAAACAAAAAAGCAATTAAGATCAATATTGTTGTTGCTTGACCTTTTATAGCATGAAATGAATTTTAGCAACATTTGGAATAAATCTAGCCAAACTGTTCCAAAGTCAATTATTACAAGATAAGAGCTTGAACAAGACCTGAAGACTGATGTTGCCAAAGGATCACAAATAAAGATTAAAGTCAATGTATTTTCTAATGAAATACAAACAAAAGGTGACCAGTTAGAACATTGGATGGGTGAATGGATATCAAATACATGCATTCAAATAAAAATAGAAAACTATATGCAATTAATACCATTTTATTAATTATTTTATATTTCCCGGTTAGCTCAATCGGTAGCGCTGTCACCGTACGGGTTCGCATCTCCGGCTTTATCACATTAAATTAAACAAGACTTTATTGGTGCATAAAGAATGAAAAAAGCCACACTTTGCAACTAAAAAAAAAGATATATGTTTTACCAAACATGGACGTTTTAATCGATATTTTGTTCAGAGCTCGATTGATTTGTAAAGAAAAAGGGTAACAAAAGGTTTCTACAGCTTTTAACAAAAATTCGTTATTCAAATAGTACGCATGACGTAGTTTCGCAACTCTTTTTAAACATTTAATGACATTTCTTACGCTAAACCTGCAACAGGTAGGAGGTGTTATTTATTTTCGATAAGAGCAACTGGGAAAATAATAAATACCTTAGTTGACTATGAATCTTTATATATCATTGATATTGTTTTCAGGGAATCGTTAATCGAAAGTCAAAGTTTGTTTTCAGTATTAAGATTTCCCCATCGTCGGATACCCACGGTTGATTCTATTACGTTACTGGAGAGTAAAGTAATAGAAGCAACCGTGGATATCCGACGAAGATATTTCCCAGCAGCCGGTTAGGTAACCGATGTAACGCTGAATTTATTAAGAAGAATGTTAAACGAAGTCATAAATTTAATTAAACAATATTATATATTAACTTATTTCTTAAAAATTTCAGTTAGGTAAAAACCAAAAACACGCAATTACATATTTCCGAAAACAGATTAATTAAAATCAAAACAATGAACAATGTAAAATAAACAATGAAAAATATTTACAGGTATGTAACCCACTCAAGTGATAATGGTTCTAAATAATATTATTTGACTTTGAAATATTGTCAATAAACTTAGCCCTTACTGTTTTGAACTTACTGATTCTTATAGGATTTAAAGCCCATCGGGAAAGCCCAAAAACAATTATCTCTGGTGGAAACTTAATCAACCACTATGGATCACGTTATTGATTCATTTGCTCATTAAAAGCTGATTGCTTAATTGTCCACGACAAAAAACTACATCCGCGTCAAATAAGAGATTTTGTAACAGTGTCCGCTAAACTTTGAAAAACTATTAAAACTTTGCAATATGTTCTTACTAACGATCATGGAATCAAACAATATTTATTGGTATACCATAAACATTGTATGCGTTAGCGATAATTTAATGGATTTCAAAATGATTACCGTATTGTTAGTAACAAAAAGTATTCAAGAAAATTTTAAAATACATCAGAATCGTACTTACATATTCATATTTTATCATGATAATAAAGATTTCAGTTACATGTATATACATATAATTATGGTTTAAAACTAAGTCAAATTTGAAAAATATAAAGAAAATATATTTGACAATTATAAATGTGATCTCATAGTCATGATAAGTAACTGACAACTGCAAGCTTAATGAAGTCACCCAAAAACATTTTTATCAAAGGAAGATAGAAATCTGGCATCCAGTTTTATCAAAATCTTTTTTTTTTAATAACTTAACCAAAAACGTGGTTATTTCATTTTGCGAAATTGTAACAACTACAATGTCATTTAGTTAATGAGTTTGTGTTAGTCGAAAGTAAACAAGAAAACAAGGTCTTATAGATGAAATGAGACAATTAAATTTCTAAACATGATTCTGTTTATATACGTGCTCCAGCAAATGTTTCATATTAATCTTTTCTCAACGTTTACCCTAGTTATATTCATATTCGACTGAGATTCGGATTCAAAATCATCGTTTAAGTACAGGTCACTAGCAGACAACCCTTTTGATAGTTTTCTTTCAACTGGTGCATCAACATGTGGCTCCTTGGTCACTTGTCTTTCCAGTGTCAAATTCTGCCTGAAGAATCCATCATTTGACATTTCAGGTGTAGGAACAACATCAGCAGAGCTTGTGAAGGCGTCTTCACTGTGCGGTATTGTTTCTTTTACGCAGTTTGGACCTTGATTTGTTTCAGTCCTCGCAAAACCGTATTTGACCGGAAATGGATTCTTTTCATGGTGATTAAATTCTTTCGAACAGCTGTTTTGCAGTGACCTGTAAATGGAAGAAAAATCATTTTATTTTTTAAAAATATACCAACTATTTTTTAAACCGAAAGATCAGACTCTTAATTAAGGCATGGCGAGTTTTGAAACAAGGTCAAACAAGTAACAAATTAACTGTTTACTCTACTTGTTTACAAGAAACACATTTAATTAGACAAACATTAACTATACCCTAATCACGATTAGGAATCGAAAAAATCAATGCACGGAAAGAATACACTATCTTTACTTATAAAAGAAACACCTATGAATATCCATTCACTCGGAATACGAAATAAACTTTTTTTCATTTGTATATTAATACTATTTAGGATAATTACTTACCACGCAATTTTAGAAACAGAGTCACTTTTGGTTGGATATTCCAATGGGGATAACGCTGTTATGGGCGATTCACTGGAACTGAGAAAAATATTAAAAAATACAATTAATCTACACCAGACAAACCTAAATTAGTTTATTTAGTGATAGTGCAGTAAACTTTGGATTTGAATTATTGATTCAAGGAACATGTTCCCCTATTTTAAAGAATACAGTTGATAATGTATTTAAAAAGATCAGTAAGAGCTGTAGAGGGCCAGAGAAGATGCTTTATTTGTGTTGTTACATTATAACTATCATATATCGCATCAAGAGAAAGAATCAAATGAATTCAGGTGAAAAACATCTGCACTGGGTTATGTACAAAGCGTCTAGGCAACGTAATTAAAACGTTTTAACATACTTTATGCATATACTTTCATTATGGGCTTCATTGTCTTACAAAGGTTTCTGAACCACAGGTTGTTGGAACCCACCTGCTATATCAATTGCATAAAACCCCAAGGAACAATTCTAACAAACACTGGAACCACGAAAGGATACAGGAACAAATATGTATTTTGTTCTAACAGGGTCAAATTGTGAAATTAAGCAAATCCTGGGCCCAAGATCATAAAACTAAGTTTTGAGATCGGTCTATAATCTCAAGGATCTGACTGCCTGAAATGGCTACTGGTCGCCATTTAAGCCAATCAGATGCTTGAGATTTGAGACTGATCTCCAGATTTAGTTTTATGATCTTGGGCACTGTTCGTGACTGTCGTGAGTATTGAACCGAATTCGTTAATGATATAAAGACAGTTTAAATAAACAGTTATCGAAATTAAAACTTTCTTCCGGAAACATAATTTCCAAGCAATGCAGACAACAGCAGCTATAACAGCCACGCCAATGAGTACGGGAAGTACTATGGCAAGCACAATTTTAACTGTCTTCTTGTTTCTGGCTGCACACTGACACAAATAAAAAAGATTGACTTTACAAAATATTATGAAGCATAAAACAGCAAACGAATCAATTTTCACATGTTTTGGAAGCAATTATCTCATTTACATCAGATCTGGGCTGAAGGTTATAAAGCTGAGCAAGGAAACCAGTCTCAAATCTCAAGAATCTGATTGGCTGAAATGGCGACCAGGTTTCCATGCTCAAGTTTATAACCCTAGGCACTGCAGTCCTTTTCCACAACTCATCGAAAGATTTGAATGCAATAACTTAGAAGTCATGTGATATTGACACAACAAACGAAGTTATTAAAGACAGTGTTTGTTACTCTCTGGAAATTTTTATACAATTCATGGTTTGCATTTTCTCATTGTTATATTATTCCTACATATAAACAAGAAAACACTTAATATCAGGAATTATTAAAAACAATAAATGTGTTAATGCTTCAGAAAGTAAAAATAATAAAACAAAGTAATATTTGAGATAATTATAATTATAATGCAAAATAAACAGTATATGATTCAGTTAAGAATCGGTAAAGATCACCCTTTTGGTATTTCGACATCTAAAATAATAAAGTTTTAGTTTGAAACATTTAACAATTGTAAACGTAATCAATTTTTTTTCTCATCCCTTTAAGGTTTGTAAATACGTATAATGGAGAAACGTGGCTGGGACATCCGACTGACCCTTGCACAATTTTGGCAATGTAGTTATTTGTGTTCGAAGAAGTCGCTTACTGTTTCAATTGTCCGTTCATATATCTAGCTCAATATGCTTTGAAGTGTGAACAACTTACCCGTTAGTTTTTCTATACAAATCAGTTTTAATGTGTGTTTACTACTTCTGTTTAAGGCATAGTTACCATTTATATCAGTAGTCGGCAAGAGATGCATTGATTTTAAAATGTCCCGAAAATTAAAATTTTATTCTTTCATGTACATGTAGCAGCATGATATTTAAGCCTTAAAATCTTAAGATTTTGTTTGGCTTGGAAAGGAAATGTTTTTTCTTGCACCGTATCTTACTGCGTTGATGCTCACTAGGGAATAGAATTTTATTTTCAATGATCACATAATCAGTACAAGCTTTGTCGCTAATATATTCATATTTTTTCAAGTATATATTGAACGCACCTTCTGAGCAATCGTATATTTTTTCGGCTGGATTACACTTTAAACAGTTGTTTTGTGTTGTGTTCCCTATCGTCATCTGCTCTGTCAAGCAGAATCCATCCTGAAAAGAAAGGACAATAAAATACACTTGTAACATTTGGTTGTCCGATCAGGGTCTACAAAGTTTATCGTTCTATCCGAGAAATAGTATAAACACGACCCTGTGAATTTTCGGAATATTATATTTTCCGAAAACTTTTTTTTTATTTTATCGATTTTCTTGCGTTTTTTTATCAGGTGATTACACATGATTTAAATAGAAAAACTGGAATGTTTCAATGCCATATCTTGTTTAGTTTTCGAGAATCGACATTTTCCGATCGGAATCCTGAATTTTTGCTGTCGGAAAATTTTCCGATCGGAATTTTTCCGGTCGGAATTTTTTCCTATCGGAAAAATTCCGATCGGAAGAGGTGATTCCGATCGGAATGATTCCTGCGTTTATTTAATTCCGATCGGAATGATTCCTGCGTTTATTTAATTCCTATCGGAATTCATGTAGCATTTATCTTTCCGAGCGGAATCAGTCCTGTGGGAAAAGTTATTCGAACATTTAGTTTAATCGCAAACTATGTCGTTTTTATAATTTCCAGTCAGTAAAGTCAGTTGTTGTTTTTCTGATGAAAATGAAAAAAAATAGATTGTGATAAAAGAAAAACACACCGTTAACGCACTATTCTGTAAGTAAGTTATTGTTATTATATTTTGTTGACAAAATCTGACTCTCTTGGTCATGATTGACAACTTGACATTATTGTAATCGTCAACATCGTTTACTGTTTTCGTCAAAATGACTCATTACATTAATTTAGATAATTATCCATATATCTCCATTATTTTTACCTTTTAATACGATAGTGCTGATCAAGAAATACAGCAAAATGATATAGATTAAAGTCCTTTGTTGTGCACCAATACAGCCGTCACATAATACATGTTGTACTTGTATGTGTGTAATATTATATAAAGTTATCTCCAGTATGAATAATTGAAGAGGTGAAATTCGTTATTCAGTTTCTCATCCATGCTTCTATTTTTAACTTCAGGTACTTTTTGATTTATATTCTAAGATTACTTGTCAGACTTGCTGATCCTTTTCAGTCCTGTCGGTTATTTTCTTGACAAAAGTTAATCTCATTTTTTTTAATTTGAAATTATACAATGCAGATTATGGAGTGTTCTTGATTTGAAAATATCGCGTTAAATACTGAGTTAAAGGTTTCATAGTAAGTTTCATCGTTTTATCGGTAAATCAAAATGGGTACCTATGTTTACTTACTTGTGTAAATTTTATTCCATGAAAAGGGAACTTTAAGCTCAACTTGGTTCTAATCGTTATGTTTCCGATATTTCGGCTAAAAACCGAGACTGCAATATTTCATGTCAAAAAATAAATATTTCAAAACGTTTTATCCTTTTCTATTTTAATAAGCGATAAGTTGGTTGTTTTTGAATTACATTTGCATGACGCACGGATACATGTATAACTTCTAAATCACCGGCAGAATATGATCTCTTGGGCAGCAGTCCTGAAATCGGTGGAGAACTCATTTTATAAGAGAACATGTTTAATCGACAATGTAAAAAAAATTCACAAATACAAGTTTTTAAATTCATATAGTTATTGTTGTTATTTCACCTAAATTTTACAATAACTATTGTTTTTTAAAAAAAGAGAGAAACATGTTATTCAAGAAAAATCAACATTATCTTTAAACAACAGTGCCAAAATGCCACAAAATACGCCCGTCAAAAAGTTTGGCTAATTTGCCACATTTTTCGTATAAATAAAGAGCCAACACTCTTAAGTGCCTGAAGCAACTTGGCTGGTTATCGAACTTGGCAGAGATATTATGCCTACCAACATATTCACCAAGTTTGATAAAGACCGGATGAAAACTCTTTGACTTAGAGAGCGGAAACAGTAATTTTGGACAATTCAAGGGCCAGTCCATAATTCAGGAGTGCCTTGGGGGATTTGGCTGGTTATAGAACTTGGTCGAGACATTATGCACACCAACATATTCACCAAGTTTGATAAAGAACTGATGAAAACTCTTTGACTTAGAGAGCGGAAACCCTGTGGACACCGCCCGCCAACCCGCCCGCCCGCCGCAGGTGTTCCCATAATACGTCCCGTTTTTCAAACGGGCGCATAAAAATCGTGAACAAGTTATAGTATACAGTAGTGTGTTGTAATTACCATCATCTCAGATTTGATGTAAAAGTTACGTTTTAACTTATATTATTTTGAAGATAATGATTATTAAACAAAAAAGATCGGTTTAATACAAGAATAATAATTCGGTTAAAATCTGTATGAAATTAGGATACCCACATGGTCTCGTTCGATTATGGATACGCATAATAGAACTGTTAGTTTGAAAAATTCCGATCGGAATGTTTCCTGTGTTTATTTAATTCCTATCGGAATTCATTTTGTATTTATCTTTCCGAGCGGAATCAGTCCTGTGGGAAAAGTTATTCCGAACATTTATTTTAATCGCAACTTATGTCCTATTTATAATATCCAGTCAGTAAAGTCAGTTGTTGTGTTTCCTTGTGAAAATGAAAAAAAAAAGATTGTGATTAAAGAAAAACAAAATGTAAATAGCAGACTTCCCGAAAGTTGAAAATATGTGTCAGACATTTGGTCAGATGAGATGTGAAAATCTGTCTGACCGAAACAAATTCCGTCAGACCGAAACATGTTATAAGGCTATTTGCAAGTATAAGGAGTTCAAATTTTTGTCTGACATTCGGTCTGATAACATTAGAAATCTTGTCTGACCGGCTCAAATTTTACCAGACAGGTCCTTCGGTCTGGCAACTTTCGGGATGTCTGAAATAGCATTTTATATATACACTCACTATTCTGTAAGTAAGTTATTTTTATTATATTTTGTTGACAAAATCTGACTCTCGTGGTCATGATTGACAACTTGACATTGTTGTAATCGTCAACATCGTTTAATGTTTTCGTCAAAATGACTCATTACATAAATATAGATAATTATCCTTATATCTCTGACTTTTATCGTCATAATACTTGGTTATTGTATTATATTAAAAAACGATTTGTTTAACTGTTGTCTTACTAGAATATTCACCATATTTTCTGATCTGATCTATTTTGAATTCCGACAAAATTGAGTATTTCCGATAGGAATGAATCCGACTGGAATATTTTCTTTGATGAAATTTCCAATGGAAATGATATTGATCAAAACCAAGTTTTCATGAACCGTTAAATGTTAAGTTCTTTAACTGTTTGAATAACAAGAAGAGAGTAACATAAAAACTTATTGCGGCATTTCCTTATTCAGTTGTGTATACGAGTTTGTTTTATTTGGCACAAAAAGCACCCATAAAGCTAACAGTACCGCATTTTCAACGTATAGGCTTTAATGTGGAATAAGATATTTCTTTAAATAAAGGATCTCCAGCTTGAAGTATTCCCCTTAGGAAAATTCTGATTCCACTTTCAGCATGCTTAAGCTTATACGATGCTATGCTGTCAGTATGAACAATAATTGTGCATGTATTTAATACATTTATTAGTGTTCGTTGCGCTATTGATTTTAGATCGAGAATATATCAAATTAAATGTTTTTACTTCATCCGTCACTGTGTTTCTTATTCTCTGTGGTGGCGATCCTTACTGAATTACGCTTCGTTTCTCCAAGGCTAGAAATGCAATTTATTATTATTTAAGCAAACATAAAAGAAACTCAAGAGTAAACAATGCTAGAAACTGACTGTATTTCACGTTCAGAATTTGTAGAACGTAGTCCTGTTATATTTTTCATAGACGCATATACAATCTCATTAAAGTCAGATCTAACAAAATGTTAGATCTGATGACGTCCCGCAGTCACTGTACATAAGTAATAGCGGTTTTCCCCCGATTACTATTTTTAGAAAATGCCAACACAGGAAGCGTATTTATAACGCTCGCAAAATGATCTGAAGATGTCATTACATTAGAAATGCATGCAATACTACATAAACACATATATATATATCTCCAGTAAAATATGTCTTACGCAAGCTGTCAACACTTTCCATGAGTTAAAATACTATTTTTACGTTCACTTTTGCGATTTTAAAGGCGACAATCTGATTTGTTCAACGGGTTGTGATAAAAGCATGTTTTAGTTTCTCGTAGTCAGATCCTGATAGCGTAACGGGTTTCAGGAAATGATTTTAATCAGATTGACGCATACAGAGTGTAATTTATAAAGTTACTTTTCTTGCCTTCGATGTATGTTATTAACTTGGTCTTAGTGATACAAACGATCTATTACAATTATAATAGAGTTTATACATTTGGCAAAAATTCTATAAAACACATGTCAGGCACACAGATTTCTTCAAATCGATAAGTAAAATATTTTACTATTATACGTATTTTACGATTAGACTACTAGAAAAATTCTTTCACATTCTGCACTATACAAGCACATTCATCATGTTCATATCTACAAGTAATCTACAAATCAAATGATAAGTTATAATGAAATGTCCGAAAGAAGTTTTATTTTCGCTTGCATGTTGTTGTATAAAATTTATGTTTAAAACATATGCCTGATCGGAAAATATTAACATAACTATAATATAATTGAATGCGTCATTTTGTTTGAAATACAGTATTCATTCAGTTAATTAAAGTGTGTTATTTATTAATTTATTAGTACTAAATAATGAACAAGATTCGTTTCAAATGTTTCGCATAACTGGTTATATAAATTCTTTCATTTTGCCAGTTTAAAGAAAAAATATTAACATTACGAAAGACAAAAACAATCGTAAAACAAAAATCAATATTAAAGCGATATTAGACCGGAAGTTGTTGAAATTATTAAACAGGTATTTCAAACGACATTAAGACTGTATAGATACAGATGACTGAAAGTTGTTTTAAGTGTTTAGTCACGTATTCGAGTGTACGAGTAGTTAGAAAAATGCACGTGTTTTAATAGGACATAATATCGGCTGTGTTTCGCATGAATGACCGCGCGATTCGTGCAAAAAGTAAAGAAATGCCAACTACACAGAAATGTAGTCGTCGGTAAATAGTATTATATTTTGATTGTATCTTAAATTTATGTTAATCAAAGTTAATAATAAATCGTTAACGTGTGTTTGATAACGACGGGGAATGAGAATCAACCACCTTTAACATACTCATAATTGAAAATTATTTTCAAAGCAATTGATTTTTCTATTAATCCGAATCCCATAACTGACTGTGTAAAGACGATGTGTTTTGTTTAACATGATAAATACAATAGTTATATGTAAATTTTAATATTGGGTGTTAAAGATCCTCTCTTGTTTCTAACTTATTTCGATAAAAAAGAAGAAATTTAAACGTTTGAGATTAAAGAAAAATTATGACGTTTTCGGGATTCGAACCAACGACCTGCAGAACCACGAGTCAAAGATATAATGTTGAGAAACGGTCTAGATCATTAGGCTAATGCGGAATTTGTACGAATGGAATATCATTCCAAATATATACTTGTTCTGAGATTCAGGGATGGATCCAGAGGTCTATTCGCCGGGGGTTCGGTGCCCCCCTCCCCCTTCACAAAAATGAAAGGAAGTAGCGCGTTTGGTGTTACCGCACTTCTTTACCCAACCATGCCAACTATATAGCTATAGCTGTTTAATTTGACTGAAAACAGTACACTATTAAAGACGGGAATCTCTTTAAAAGAGAGAAAGTCGAGTTTCTTTTTTCCTCGGTGAAGAGGCGACCGCCACCTCCGAGCTCTACGTTTTACATTCTAAAAGCTGAAAGCGGTATTTGTGTATTTCATTTTAATAATGCATAGATTTTGATCACTAAAATAGACCAGATAATTATACATCTATGCGCTGTCTACGGTAGAATACTAGGCCTAATCCCCGCCCAAGAGATCTCCAAAAGATTAGAATTGTTCAAGTTATGTCACAACTATCTCATCTACAACAAATTTCCCACAATGCGGATAATTATATTCTTAAGTTGTCATCTATTATATACGATATTACAATTACGATATAAAAATTCACTGCAGTATTTTCGCTAGTCTGGTTCCCATCGTTCTGTTAACTGTGCCGGGCCCGGTCGAGAAGACACTTCCGTGCCGATAAAATAACAAGAATATATATGTGCTCAAACTAAGCTAAACATTAGACGGGCCTCAGTTTTTATCGCATGTATTAGTACAGCGGTTTTATCACTTGTACCCGTCCACTGCTGGATGCAAAATAGACGAGTTTATTTTTGAAAATAGGATGTCATTTCTTAAAATGGACCCGTCCATTTCCTGCTGCCAATTGCCGCAGGCTAACGAATGTCACCTGCTGGTGTTGTACATAAATATACACGATATGGTGTAATGGTCGAAGCAGATTAAGCTGCAGTCATTTTATTAGATGCTTATATTGTCATATTTTCAATATATGTTGCTAATAAAAATGAAATGTCGAGGTTTAAAGCTTAAAATATTTCAGAGCGAACTAAAGAGTATAAGCGATATCAGATATTATTGTGAGAATCACCGAATTAATGCTTATAATGAAACATACCACCAAACTTGTGCCCCTATAATCGGTGTCCGGCGGGGGAGGGGGCATTTAGCTTTTATATGGCCACCAAAACATATTGGTCACCTACCATAAATGCGTATGAAAATGAAAATAGCAATGTAACCATCATCTTCAGCAGCAGCTGCTGCATCATCATCATCATCATTATTATCATCACCATAATCATCATCATCATCATCATCATCACAGTCTGCAGTAGCAGCATCTGCAGAACCTACAATAAACAGTTTATTTAAATTACAAAGATCCCGTGGTCTCCGATGAATTATATTGCAAATCTGCAAGCCAAAAAATAAAAATAAAAATAACATGTGATGACGACCTCCTACCGTGATCTTATCGATTTCGCATAGTGTCTTCATAATTTACCAACCTATAGATCGGCAGAGCGAAACGATTGTCCCCAGAAACATCAACACATATCCTGGTTTGGTAACCCGTCTGATATACTAGTTTCACGCGGTAAATAATCGCAAGATTAAAAATGTCATAATTTATATAGTGCACGGAACAAATTAAATAGTTAAGATAATGTCATTTTTTACAGCAATAACATTTTGCGGAGTGTATAAGGATATAATGATAATCGCCGTACAAATATATTCGGAAGGTGTAATCGGTGCAAAAATGTATTAATTAAGGAGATCAGTTAAAGAAAATTCACCGAAAAGAAAGCGCCCAATTCCTTTTGAAATAGAGTACAGTTTTAAGTTTGTAACCCGTCTTATATACTATTGTCACACGGGAAATAATCGCAAGATTAAAAATTTCATACATATTTTATTTATTTAGTGGACTCAACACATTAAAAAAAATAAAATTAGGAGTTAAATAGTTAAGAAAGTGTCATTTTGTACAACCATAACACTTACGGCGTATATAAGGATATTATTGTGATAATTGCTTTACCAGTGGCAAACCCCCAGTGGCAATTTGTTTTGCCACTGACCGTTCCAAGGCGGTATCCCCAAAGGTTCTCTTGTTTATTAATTGTTTGTGGCGTCCTATTTGAATTGACATACATTTATAAAACATGAGCTCTCTCTCTCTCTCTCTTCCTCTCTTCTTTTTCGCTGCGTGGGGAGGCTGTGTTTTTTGAGTGTGGCGATTCCTGATATGCATATGTTGCTTTTTTACAAATAAAACACGCGAATATTCTTCAAGTGTAAACGGTGCTAAAATGTATTCATTAAGAAAAGCAGTTAATGTAAAAAATGCACGCTTTCTTTTCGGAATAGAGAATACTTTAAAGTTTCTTTTTTATAATATAAACATTACTTCATAAGAATCCAGCGGAAAAGGGAGGGGGTTATACATGTCGTTAGGGCTATAGTTAAAATTGTTGAACCCAGCGATTCCGAAAGAATCCCGATGTCTCTCATACTCTTATTCATTCTCTATTTAAGCAGAGTTCTGCCTTATTTTATTTATAAGACTCGAAATAAATGTGAAGTGCATCTGAAAAATGCAGGCAATTGAAAAGCTTTATTTATTCCTTAGATTCGAACTTTCGTTAAAATAAGATCAAAAAAATTAAACTTGCAAAGAAACAATTAGACGACATTCGACATTTATTAGACAAATTCAGAATTCATTCAATCAAAATTTACGTTATATTACAATTAACAGAAATTTAAAGATATTTAATTATAAGTGATCATCTCAATACATACTGTCATCATAAACCGATAAAACAAAATCATGAGACGCATTAATCATTAACTAAATTCCAGATTTCCACATTCCTGCCATTTTAAGTTCATTACTAAAAACAATGATGATGACGTGTTTGAAACAGTATCAAGCATTAAACACAATATATTTACTTGTACACTTTCATTAACTTATGAGATTTAAATCCCGTTTTTAATAATGATGAGTAAACATATACGCCTATATAAATTATTTTTCAATATTTAGAAAGCTTCATCAAAAGTCCAAAATATTAAGTTGTAGATTAATAGCTAATCATTTTGTTAGTTCCCATTTCCCTTTAAACAAGAATTTTCCAAAACAATTATGAACAAGGACATTATGGTGTTATAGTAAATTCAATTTTAACCTAACTAGTGCGCCAAAAAAACGGACGTACCGAGGTTAATTCAAACTAATAAAATAATTAAATCACCAAATTCAGTTTTTATGACTTTAGATTCTTATCGCAAATCAATTAATGCGGATATTAAAATGATGAACGAATCATCAATTATTACAACTCCGCCCCACTAATCACGTTATCGCGTTAATGTGTTACTTATTTTCTATTGGTTGATGTTTATAAAAGAGGCGTTCCTTTACAAGAGGCGATCAGGGTGCTATACATTAGATATGATGGTCAGTTTTGGAATCCATACGCTAGTTAACTAATACACTTCTGGAGGCCCCTACCATATCGATTGATATGTTCGAACGTTTGTATTAGTATTTTTAAAACCGAAAGCACCACAAGAAGTGAAACCGATTCTTTTATTGATAGTTTCACACGTGATTTTTGTGAAATGACACGAGTCTGTTTCGTGAAATAAATTAAAAATATTACTAAGATTATGTATGTTCAAGTCGGATTTCTAAAAGTCGATTATTTCGAAAACCCAATAATTTCATGTTTCCATTCGCTGAATAAATAGTGTCATAAGTCTTTGAGATGTTTTTCTACACGCCTTGCAATCATTGACATCGAAAAATGGTATTTAATCACATAAGTGTCACCTAAACAGGGTATACATTGTTCACTTCTCAGTCAGAAAAAAACCCAATGTATCGAAAAGCAAACGGTGAAGATCCTGATCAGACGACGCGGATGTGCCGCCTGGTCTGGATGTGCACTGTTTGCTTAAGGATAACAGCCGTGTCACATGAAAGAAAGAATTATTTGAAATTTATGTGCGCTGAGAACAGTAGCAATTTTACAACAACAACAATGATATCGGTCAAAATAATAAAAACGCGAGTATATTTCTTTTATAATTTTATTAAACTGTGATTGTGCAAGTATTGTTTGATTTATATAAAATTTCCATGTTCATCATGTTTTTATTCATGCGTTAAGATCAATTAAATTCTTGTTATATTATATTGTCGTTATCTAAAATTAACAGATTAGACATAATAGTTTACATTTCAAAACGTTATAATAGTCGGAATAAATAATTTTAGTTAGTGCAGATATAGGAAATATTTCAAATAGTCTTAGAAAAATAGATAAAAATTTATAGAATCAGAGGGATCGAGTTTAAATAGGTATGGGAGAAATGGAGTTGTGAACACGTGCCAGTAATGACATATTCTCAATTCGGGTTGACACCGATCATTAAATTTGATATGTGAAATGAAATGCGTTTCAAAGCAGAATTAATAATTTTCTATCGTGCTGAAAACGGTAGCTAACAAAAATTATGATAATTATCTGTTATAATTATGCTATAACACATTTATGTAACGCGGGAGCTTAACTTTAGCGGATTGGAAGGGTATGCTACTATGCTGAAAAAATGGTAGCTAACACAAAAATGACGATTTTTTGTTGTTTTGTCAAATAACGTGTACTTTAATTTAAATATTCACTGTGTTTCATATTTTAAAGTATAT